>VIAB01011582.1:43526-60976 GCA_009801035.1 Oophaga pumilio
TTTTTTTTTCTTTTTTTTTTTTTTCCATTTCTATTTCTCGTCATTTTCCGGATATGATGTGTTATTTAGCTTCCTGGTGGAAAGGGTGCAGATGATGGATGGGTTATAGTGTGATTGTAATGTGGATAGGAGCTTTGCTACTTATACGGCCCGTTTCCTTTGTATTGTACTGTGCCGGAGTTACACGGCAGCCTTTGCTGCGACACCAGAGATTGCTTGGTACATCTCTGCATATTGCAGGTCGTTAGAGCACCGCGACAAGCACAATTGCTTCTGACTTTTAGCCATTTGTTTGTCGCAGTACCCAAACTTTCATTATATTGCAATGGACGCAGCTGCGCAGAGCGGTCTATAGCCACTTGACCTGTTTCGCCTCCAAAACCCACCGTCTAGCCCCAGCTTAATACGTACACCTTTTACAATCTGGCAATGGTGCTGCTGTCTGTGGTTTCGTTAGGATGTAAGGGGTTACTGTTCAGCTGGTAATAGACCTGCAATTCTTGGAAGGCCACAAGGTGGCAGTAGAGTGTTTTTGTTGTTGACCACATTCACACATTGTCAGAGTGCTGAACAAGATTCTACTTACCTAAGCTCAACAGCCAGGTAATATTTATATACAGTCAGGAAGGTTGATCTGTGGTCTTCATTATTAGAATTGTGTGACAGGAGCTGTCTAGTCATCATTAGTAACTAGGATGGGAGTTTCTGCCTTTCCCACCCCTTTTACTTAATGGAGAACTTCAATGGTACCTTCCATGCAATTTCATTGTCACACTGGCAGTTTTACTAAATTAAATGGTGACCCCACCCCCTTTGGAGAAAATAAAGCCACCAAATTCTCAAGGGGTCACCATAAGATGGCCTGGCTTTACTGAGAAGTATACCAAGAATTTTAGGATTTAGAGAAAATATTGGCAGACTTTTAAACATGTTTATATTTACTAACGGAAAGATGTGTATCTTTGTACCGTGTTAGCCAGTAGATAGAAAAATATTTAGACTTGAGAGTCCTCAGTGGTTGATACCTTTTAATGGCTAACTGAAAAGATGGCAACAAATTGCAAGCTTTCGAGACTACTCAGGTCTCTTCATCAGGCGAAGACTAATACAAAATCTGAAGAATCATATATTTATACACAACACAGCACAGAAACAATGCAATAGATAAGACAAGTGACGTGAAGCAGAACTGTCATTATGGGAGATAGAGATGAACATAAATATTGGAACAGTTCATAGATAAGGAGTGTGAAAGCTATATTGTCCTCTGATTGGGATCTGGTTCTGTGTTGTGTGATGCCCTCAGAAGGTCTGAAGAGCGAATTCCTTAATTGATGTAAAAAGACATAAATCCATGCGACACATTCATTCCTGCACTGAGTGTGTCAAAGGTCGTCATGAGTTTATATTCCCAAACTCATGACAACTGAATAGAAAAATATTTAGACTTGAGAGTCCTCAGTGGTTGATACCTTTTAATGGCTAACTGAAAAGATGGTAACAAATTGCAGCTTTCGAGACTACTCAGGTCTCTTCATCAGGCATAGACTAATACAACATCTGAAGAATCACATATTTATACACAAAATAGCACAGAAAAAATGTGAATATAAACTGAATATAAACTCATGACGACCTTTGACACACTCAGTGCAGGAATGAATGTGTCGCATGGATTTATGTCTTTTTACATCAGTTAAGTAATTTGCTCTTCAGACCTTCTGGGGGCATCACACAACACAGAACCAGACCCCAATCAGAGGACAATATAACTTTCACACTCCTTATCTATGAACAGTTCCAATATTTATCTTCATCTCTATCTCCCATAATGACAGTTCTGCTTTACATCACTTGTCTTATCTATTTCATTATTTCTGTGCTGTGTTGTGTATAAATATGTGATTCTTCAGATGTTGTATTAGTTGCCTGATGAAGAGACCTGAGTAGTCTTGAAAGCTTGCAATTTGTTACCATCTTTTCAGTTAGCCATTAAAAGGTATCAACCACTGAGGACTCTCAAGTCTAAATATTTTTATATTTACTATCGAGAGACTTGTGACAGCATGAATTAATTTTCTTTATATTAGAGTCGTACTTTAAAGGCTGTGCCATGCTTCTGCAACACCCCTTCAGTGTACAATTAAAGGGAGTGGTTAAAGGGTCATAGGGCCACACTAAAAAAATTGGTATAGCAGTTATAGTTTTATATGACTATATAATGACCTGCAACAGTGAGTCAGCCTCATTATTGCAGCTCTCTTATTTAAATGATCCTTGTAGTTCCAATCAACATAGTCTCATCTTATGGTCAATGCGCTGACTAACAAAACGGCAAAATATTTTATTCACCCAAAATAGTATTTTCAATACAAATATTTCTCCAAAGTGTCAGCCACTAGGTGTCCACTTCCTGCTGTCACTCGTACCGCAAGATGAATTAGGCCGGGGTCAGACACAACTACAAAAAATCAGACCGTTTTAGTCGGTCGATTATCGGAACAAAATGAAAACATCACACATCCGCCTGGCATCCGATTTTCCTTCAATAATTTTCCTTCCTTCCTCCCATAGACTTGCATTGGCGATAGTCGACCCACAATCGGTGACAATCGCAGCATGCTGCGATTGCACTCGGACGATTAAAACGGACCACTAAAAATCGGATACTGGGAGCTGATCCATAGATCAACATAGGGCAGACTGCAATACGATATTTCATCGTATTGCAGTCGTCCGATTCTGTCGCCAGTGTGACGCCGGCCTAACAAGAGTTGGAGGTCGGCCTTTGTCTGAGCTCCTGCCCTCCTGTCTCTTTAACTGCATACAGGCATAAGGGGCGGGCTTTCAGCCCGGTGCAGGCATAAGGGGCCAGGGCAGGCATAAGGGGCGGGCTTTTGGCCCGGCCCAGGGCAGGCATATGGGGCGAGCTTTCGGCCCAGGGCAGGCATAAGGGGCGGGCTTTCGGCCCAGGGCAGGCATAAGGACAAGCCATTGTCAGGCACGAGGGATGATACAAAGTGAGGGAAAGGAAGTTCCAACATCTATATTGCCGGCAGAATGTTGTTGTTAAAAAATAACCACTTAGGCGAAAAAATGGAAGGCACGTTACGGGACTCCTGGACATATTAGACTGGTATGTGCAAACAAATCAGTTTTAACTACTTTTTTGGGATAAAGGCAAAGAGTCCATGATTATTTCATTCTGATTTTGGGTGAAATGCTTAAAATCCAATGTCCTGTTGATTAACCTGCTTCCCCAAAGTTTCCAACACATTTATTTAAAGGGGTATTCACTTCAGCATCAGAAGAGCAGGGCAATTTGTTTCCTTTCCGATATAAACTGGATGCATTGGCTGTAATCAATCAATAATCGTATGGGAGCTTATACCTGAACGGACGGCGTGTATTTCACTTTCAGTAACTATCGTGTTCGAAGTCTATAATTTGCCTATAAAACGATTTTGTGTTTTTACTTTCAGGCATCCATATTTGACACATCTCAAGGCCCGAAAAGAGAGGGACTAAATGCAACTAGGCCAGGTTCAATGTTGGCATGAAGTGGTTTGGAGAATCCAAGAACATGGTAGTGAATGGCAGGAGACATGGAAGCAGGTTGTCCAGTGAACACCATCGGAGTCGAAGCCAGACACGGAGTTCAGTGAGAGAAAATTTGAGAGCCAGCAAAAATGTTCCTGAGCAGCGATCTAGCCGATGTAAGTCACTTATGTCTGTATGTTTCCTACATTTTTTTTTTTTTCATTTATCTATTTTGTCATTCTGCAAAAAAAAAAAAAAATTATTTGTGGCTGCGAAAACTTGTCAACGGAGATCTCTAGATGTGTTAGGGTATCATCATGCACAGCGTCGTCGGATGGACCCCTTTTCCTTATGAAGTGTCCATGGTTATATTTTTTTTCAGTCGCTCATTCCTTGCGTCCATGCATGCCGAGATCATCTTCAAGGTGACGACGTGTCAGGTGAACACAGCGGCGGCTTGTCATTACTTT
Source organism: Oophaga pumilio (assembly GCA_009801035.1). Taxonomy (NCBI): domain Eukaryota; kingdom Metazoa; phylum Chordata; class Amphibia; order Anura; family Dendrobatidae; genus Oophaga; species Oophaga pumilio. The sequence continues at coordinate 47,537 of VIAB01011582.1, forward strand.
TCATACAACCCTCAGTTATATATCTCAGAACATTTAAGAAAGTAATTCTACTTTTTATACATATCTATATAATTGCAGGTAGCAGTGGATCCACGTTTGAAACTCAGAGTCGCTATGTACCATCGTCGGGAATGTCAGCAAAAGAACTTTGTGAAAATGATGACCTTGCAACGAGCCTGGTGCTGGATCCCTATTTGGGGTTTCAGACACATAAAATGAATACCAGGTAACAAAATGCTGTCCAGTCACTCAATAATGTGACTATTATAGGGCAGATTAGCATGCGTCACCCACAATGCTTCTACAATAGTGTTCTGCAGTGTAACATTGCACTTTAATAACCGTGGCTGTGAATTGGTTCAAAGGAGTTTTCCAGGAAGCTGATATCAATTGCCTATTCTAAAGATTGGTGGCAATTTGATATGAAGAGGCGCAACAATCAGCTGATCATGGGGCTGCCAAGAGCGCTATGACACTTTCATGGTTTACCAGACACGATTTAGTGTTGGTCAACCCCACAGCGATCCCAAAAATAGGAACCAGGCTCTGCCCCCAAGTTGTTTGTTTTTTTTTTGTTTTTGGGGTGGGATTTGATTTAATCTACCTTCCCTGGAATAAAATATTGGGTGTTTGAGTCTTTGTCACAGTCTAGCGACACCTTAAATGTAATCTAGTCACTGCTACAAAATGAAAACAGCTATATCTGTTAGTATGTGCATGTCGAGAAAGACAAATTCTTGGGCAAGAATGCCAAAAATTGACTTGTCATTAAGGGGTTAAGAAAGAAAAGTAAAATCTGGACTATTTCTTTATCTAAAGAAGCGATATTTTTAATGTAACGGATGTACACATTAGTTAAAAGGTAATTTTATAATTATTTTATAATTCGCAGCATTGAATTAAAAAAATAACATTTTTCTCAGGTTTCGCCCTATTAAAGGGAGACAGGAGGAGCTGAAAGAAGTCATCGAGCATTTCAAGAAAAGCGAACACTTGGATAAAACCTTCAAAAATCTGGTATCTGGAGACTGGGCACGTCATTATTTTCTGAACAAGAATAAAATGCAAGAGAAGCACTTCAAAGAACATGTAGGTTCTCCTTTTCCTACAAAAACAAACGCTTTACATTATATTTTTGTACTTTAGCTTAAAGGGGTTGGCCGCTACTTGAATAATCCCTTTTCAATCTTCAGGATGTCCCCTTGTAACATAATAACACCTATACCCCCCTCTGGCACCATTCCAGCAATGTCTTCCCTGGGTCACCTGGTGATTGCATGACATGTCACGCAATCCCTGCTGCCAATGTCATGCGATCCCTGGGAGGGCCAGTGCCGACAACCGCTGGAATGGTACCGGCACTGGAGGTGAGAATAGGTGTCTTTATTTTATAAGAGGGAAACATAGGGGTTGTCAGAGTAGAGGACAGCACCTTTTAATTATTTTTTTTTCCAGAAAGCCTAGCAGCGAAGAAATAAAGTCTGATTATCTAGTGTGTTCTAACAGCTGGAGATGGACGGATCGATTTGTGGGACTCCAGTCCATCGGTCAGGTCAGTAGTCCCTGGCCGTGAGGATCGCAAATCTTTTACCTTTCGGGTCCCCTGCTCAGCTTTTGATTAGTTAGGGCTGACACTGCGTGACGTCATGTCAGCCTTGGCTAAGCAAACGCCGTGCCGGCAATCCTGGAATGTAAGAGATTCCCTAACCTCTTGGCCAGAGGCTTAACCAACCTGGCCGATTGGATTATTATTAATAATATTAATTTATATAGCGCTATTGATTCCATGGTGCTGTACATGAGAAGGGGTTACATACAGATTACAGATATCACTTACGGTAAACAAACTAACAATGACAGACCGATATAGAGGGGAGGGAGGACCCTGCCCTTGCGGGCTTACATTGGAGTCCCGCTAATCGATCCGCCCCATCTCTAATTACAGCACTTGCTGTAATATATTATTATCAAGCTCTGTTTAGGCAGGGAATGTAGATTTATTATGCATTTATGTGATTTGTTTCTATTTCCTAATTCCTCAGGTGTTCATCTACTTGAGAATGTTTGCAACTAGTAGCGGCTTTGAGATCTTGCCTTGCAACAGATATTCTTCTGAACGAAATGGAGCAAAAATAGTTGCAACTAAAGAATGGTATGACTCTTCCTGTTAATTTTCTTATGTGTATCCAGTTATGTATGATATGTCTTAGATGTTCATATTTTTTTTTTAATAGGAAACGTAATGACAAAATCGAGCTTCTCGTGGGCTGCATAGCTGAGCTGTCCGAGGCTGAAGAGAATATGCTATTGCATCACGGGGAAAATGATTTTAGTGTCATGTACTCCACCAGGAAAAACTGTGCTCAGTTGTGGCTTGGGCCTGCTGCTTTCATTAACCATGGTATGTTTTAGGCAAACTATATAGAAATTTCACTTTACCTGCATGTACAAATCGTGGATACGAGATTAAATCTTATGGTGAGTGTAATGTCTGTCTCCTATACAATATTAGCGTGGAGAGATACAGGTCGCACGCTAAGCAATTCAATGTCGAGAGGACCATAAGATTTCTGAAATATGACCTGCATCTCGCCACAACTAAATTATATGTTCAATTGGAAAGAAGTCTTATTTCAGCCTTAATACTGTTCATTGTTTCTTTCCCAACACCGACAGATTGCAGACCTAACTGTAAGGTAAGTAATTCTACATGAACAGAACTATGGACTGTCTATATAATTCATAGGAAGGGAATACAAATAAGAAATGTCTGCTTTCATGTTGCAGTTTGTATCAACCGGCCGTGACACTGCTTGTGTAAAAGCACTGCGGGATATTGAGCCCGGGGAAGAGATCTCATGTTACTATGGAGATGGCTTTTTTGGAGAAAACAATGAATTCTGTGAATGCTATACATGTGAAAGGTATGTTTTTTTTATTTTTATTTTACAGGTAAATTAATATTTACAATCATTTAGGAAAAATACATGTAAATGTCACCCTGATGTGGATTTTCAAAATGATTACACCCGCTTCATCAGGTCTAAAATATGTATTCTCTTCATAATTCACCATAGTGTTCAGATCAGGAGATACTTGGCCACTTAATCACTTTCACCCTGTTGTTCTTCAGACATGCAACAGATGTGGGGTTTGTTTTATTGTCATGTTGGAAAAGTGCACATCTACCAAGGGCACGTAGTGATGGGAGCATCTTCTCTATCAATGCAGAGCAGTACGTCTGTGAATTCATGATACCATGAATGAAGTGTAGCTCCCCGACACCAGCAGCTCTCATTCAGCCACACATGACGATACTACCTCCACCATGTTTCACTGTAGGCACCATGCATTTTTCTAAATGTATGGTGCCTATGCAAATTCATAATGTACTGCCCTGTATTGAAAGAGCAGATACTGCCATCACTCCATGCCCTTTGTAAATGTGCACTTTTCCAACATGACTGATCCAAACCCCACAAAAGTTTCATTTCTGAAGAAGAAAAGAAGAGATGCGATCAGGTAAAAGCGTTTCTCAGGTCTACCGTCCAGTGACAACAGATTACTGATGTGGCCATTAGACCCAGTTCCTGCAAATCAATTTGGACCAATACTAATCACCATGTTAACAGCAAAGGGCAGTTACCAGTGTTAAAAGATCCTTTGTGTATTTTGAAGCGAATTAACACAATTTAGTGAAGACGTGTTTTTTTTTTTGTTTGTTTTTTTTTAATCGTATTAAGTTGCTGCTTTGAAACATTAATGCTTTAATTATTTATCTTTACCAGGAGAGCAACTGGTGCTTTTAAATCGCGTATTGGACTTAATGAGCCGACTCCTGTAATCAACAGCAAGTACGGACTAAGAGAAACGGACAAACGTTTAAACAGACTCAAAAAGCTCGGCGACAGTGGCAAAAATTCAGACAGCCAGTCAGTGAGCTCCAACACAGATGCAGACACATCTCAGGAAAAATCATGTAAGAGTTTCTTTTACTCTTAACAATATCATTATATGCTCCAATGGTTCCAGTGCTTCCAAATTTCCGGATCTTGGTTGTTATAATAAAAATAAAAAAGGTTAAAAAAAAATCCTTGGTTTTATGCAAATAAAGCTTAATCTTTGTGTGAATGGAGCTTTACAATTAGAGATGAGCGAACTTGCTGGGATAAGGTGTTATCTGAGTATTCTCGTGTGCCAACCGAGTGTCTTCAGCGTGCTCGAAAAATGTGTTCGAGTTTCTGCGCCTGCATGTCTCGTGGCTGTTCCATCAACCGCAACACATGCAGGGATTACCTGTTTGTTAGACCATCCCTGCATGTGTTGTGGCTGTCAAACAGCTGTGAGACATGCAGTCGCGGGGACTCGGACATATTTCACGAGCATGCTCAGATAACACCTTATCCGAGCATATTCGCTCTTCGCTATTTACAACTTTTAATTTGCTAATTTCGAAATATATTTCTGATCGATGAAATGTAAAGAGCTGATATAATTTGTATCCGTTCCAAGGCTTGAGAATTGTTCTGCAAGAAATGTTATGTTGTGTCTGTATTGCATTATAAATTGTCTAATAATGAAGTTTGTGATTCTGATAGTTTTATTTTTTTTATCTTTGTAATATGTAAAAATATTGTGATGGGTATTTTTTTTTTTTTTTTAACATTTTTTTGTTTTTGCTTTTTAGCCAGAACTAGAAAATCCTCAGTTGCTGTAAAGAAGAATGGGAAAAGCAGAACATTAAGACAGTCCTTGTCAAGAATTCCAGTTTCATCATCTTCTACCTCATCCAAAGTCACTCACATAAGTAATTCCAGGGTACCAAAGAGACTGAGAAAGCCTGTAAAGCCTTTACATTCTAAAATAAAGATCAGAAGTAACTGCAGACGACCAGAGCAAAGAAATGCTTCAAAAAAGCTTCAAGTGGGTAACCTTGTCCTCCGAGAACCTAAAGTAGTGCTGTATAAGAGTGAGGCCATAAAAAGGGATAAACAGAGAGACGGACTGGCAAAGTTAGAGGAAACTACTGGTTGTTTAACTAGACACGCGGCTAGAGAGTATAAACTGAATTCGATGAAAGGTGCTCACAGCGAAACCACATGTGCATATATCACACGAAGTTCGATGAGAACCAGAAACTCAGTGGAAGCAGATGCTAAGTTCCCACCAAATACTTTGGATGGCTACAGAAATGGCAACGGTGGGAGCATAACTCCGCTGCACAGAACTGAGATTAAAAGTCAGTCTGTTCATAAGAACGAACTTGATCAAGAGACCTCAAAAAGACGGGAAAAAAGATATCAAAGAAACGGGTTGTGCAAGTCCAGAAGAAGCCGACACTTGAAACACGTTAAAAACACAGAAATGTCAAATTCTGATTTTGAACCCTCTAAGACAGACAACCTGTGCGACTTGGTAAGCTCGCACTGTGACTCGGTTGCAGGCAGCGTCGTCACCGACAGTTCACTTCATTATACGGACATGAGAAACTCTTCAGAAGACTGCCCCGTGGTCTCGTCACAAATGAGGTCAAAGGAACACATAAGAGTGGTCAAAAATAAAAAGAGCAGAAGGATCACCAGATATGACGCACAATTGATTCTCGAAAATAGCACTGGAATTCCGAAACTAACCCTCCGTCGACGTCACGACAGCAACAGCAGTAAGACCGAGAAGGAGAACGACAACATGGGCTCGTCAAAAATTAGCATTAAACTAAGCAAAGATCCCGAAAAGGACAAGAACAGTCTGTATGTAGCAAAACTAAACAATAGTTTTAACTCAGGATCGGGGAGCAGCTCTACGAAACTGAAAATCCAGTTAAAGAGAGAAGAAGAAGCTAGGATGCCTTTTCCGGAAGAACTCCATGAAAACGGCGTGTACTGTAATGACACGTTATCTCTCGTGGAAACGAGAATGGAAATGGACGATTACGAGGAGGAGAGCTTGGAGGAATCTTCCGAAGAAGAGGACGAGGAAGACGACGACGAGTACGACGACGAATTTGAGGATGACTTCATTCCTCTGCCACCAGCAAAGCGTTTGAGACTTATTGTAGGAAAAGATTCAATAGACATCGATATATCTTCTAGACGGAGAGAAGATCAGTCTTTAAGGCTCAATGCGTGAACAATATCTGTCACTTTTTTTTTACCAGAAAGTAATTTGTATTCATTTCCTTTATGAAAGATTCCATTGAATTATTCCCTAACTGTAAATTTTAGAGACTGCACTTCTTCTGTATCGTTAGTCCACTCAAAATTGTAGAAAGTGTACAGCATATTGACTTGAATTTTTTTGTTTTTGTTTTTTTTTACAGTGCTTTTTAACAGTCTTCTTACGTGCAATTTTGAGTTTAAACAAAAAAGAAAAAGACAAAACTATAAAAAAAAGTGGGTACTGTTGTATATTATCGTGGGCAGAAAATGTATATAAGTAATAAACTTTCCACACGTGATAATAAAAAAAAAAAAATCTTATGTGGCTACCCAATCATACTTGTTTCAGATCATACAGCATCATAAAAAAAAAAAATTAAAAATCTCAGCACATTAAATGTCTGGTATGGTTTTATCACCAGCAATGTATTTGCAGCTTAACAACTTATTTGCTCTGTGTTTCCTTATTTTTTATTTTTTTTGTCAGAAGTCTATTTAATACTGTAATACTGTCCTTTTTAAAGTACTGTTCGTGTCCTTTGTTGGTAGCAAAATTAAGAGTTTTTGGAAAAAAATAGAGAAAAATGACAATTCAGAATGGTGTTTTTTTTTTTTTTTTGCTTATCCTTCTGGCACATTTAATGTACAGGGGCTAGCCATATACAGAATATAAGTTTGGATATGGTGTATTTATTGCTTGATGTATAAATAAAAAACACAAACACTTGTATTTAACACTTTTCAACAATTTTTAGATAAAACTGTTCTTTGCAAGAATAATTGGTGCTTATTTTTTCATGGATAAAATGCTGTGAAATAAAAAAAAAATGTGATAAGTAAGACTTGTACCGGTATAAATGCAACTGTCATTTTAATTTCTATATTTTGTTATATAATTTTTTTTGTGTGTGTTGCACTTTTTTGGGGGAAGCTCCATCCAATTTAACTTTTTTTTTTTCTTTTAGAAATGCCAACTGGCGGTTAGGGAATGAAGGGTATGTTTTCTTCCTACTTGTGTATAGTGTATATAATCCTGTAAATATGTGTGGTGTTAGGATTTACACTTCTGCCATTTAAGTTGATTTACTAAAACAAATAAGTTTTTAAGTTAAGAAATCAATAAAATAGGAACATTTAAAATCAAAAACAGTTTAATTAATGGTTTGTTTTTTCTTTCGGATTAACAAATTCGTTAACCACATCCACTCCTGATCAAGGCAGGAAAATTGTAAAAAAAAATAAAATATATATATATATATATATTATGTTTACTCTTCTTTTTCACTCACCTAAAGCAGCACCCCTCCCATCAAAGTTTGTATCCCCTTAATATAGTACAGTCATCATATTACACGGCACTGTGCACTTACAATTGCTCATTTCTGCCCAGATAATTCTTCTCTTTTCCATTAGGTCTGACATCATCTGTTTAAAAATGGACTAGCTGAATCCTTCTAAGCTCTATGTAGAAACAGGAGGTCAATTTTCTCTGCACAAGTAATGAGTCATCACTGCAAAAGTCTATGGCAGTGGGAATCGGGGAGTAGCTGGATGAAGATGCAGAGGGGAATGATAAATTCAGGGACAAGAGACTTCCTGTTTTTACATGGAGCAGAGAAAAGAAGAATTGGCTGGGTAGAAAGGCAAAATGAGCAATTGTCAATATATTAAGAGGATAAAAAGTTGTACAGGAGTGCTGCTTTAACCTGCCAATGTAGTCCTGTAGTCACGTCCCCTCTCGTATGGCAGATTTTCAGCAGACATTACGCCCACGATGCACAAAACCTAATTCGGATATAGGCAAAGTTCTGCACAGTCTGCTGCTGATCTCAGAATGCTGAGCTGTGTATTACATCACCCACATCACTGATTGGCAGCTTTCTGTGTACATTGATGGCTGCCAATCAGTGGCAGGGGTGTGATTACACAGCTGAAAGACTGGGAGGCATGAGACACCTAGTGATAAACTGCTGATGATAAGACTGATTTTATTGAAACAAAAACACAGCCTAGTAAGTAACACATCGCTGGAATCAGGCTCTCACTTCTTACATCATGGTGCTCTAAAATTACGTAACAAAAACCTGCTGACATATTTCTTTTAATCACAGAATTTTACTAGTTAGTATCTTTATACAATAGTAAAATATTACTGTTTCTAATGAGACATTGGTGCACATTTTATTATTTAGTTTACACTTCATTTTGCTGAAAATTGAACAAGTAAAAAATTTGCATCTTGAGTTGAGCAAGAATAATGCTCAGCCTGACCCTGATCTAGTGACCGTGTTGGTAGTCCACAGCCCTGCAAAAACCTCATACCGGCACCTGTGATTAGTAGGTGCAGCGTGACGCAAACATGGTGCCACAACTGGCCTACCACTTAGAAGCGGCACTGGGGATGTGGGGCAGGTAGGTGGAGGTAAGCGGGTCTCTGGTCCAACAGCCACGGACATCTGACGTTGCCGCTGGACCGGAGTCCTGCACTTCTTTTTGCTCTAGTTGCATCTAAACTTTCAACATTTTGTAAAGTCTGCCGTCTTAGGCTGGTTTTACACTTACCGTGTTTTAGCGGCCCCAATGCATTTCTATGGGGCCGCAAAAATTCTACTGAGGGCCGTGTGCCGTATGGCCGTATGTACGGCCGTGAAAAAATATTGAGCTTGTTCGATATATTTCACGGCTTACGGACACGGCCCCCATAGAAAATTAATGACTTCCGCAAAACCGGAAGTTACGGTGTTCGGTAACTTCCGGTTTTGCGGAATGCTGTTTTTTTCTTTCCAATACTTTTCTATAGTATTGGAAACGGCGATCCGCAAGCTTTTTGCGGTCCGTTATTGCGTCAGACCTTAAAAATTGTGGCGATACGGCCCGCAATAACGGGCCACAAAAATCACGGTAACTGTAAAGCCAGCCTTATACCATTAAAAGTATATAAGAAAGGAGTAGATAGGTTTTAATTGATCTAATATATAACTATTACCATTAAGTAAAATGGAGGCTTGGCCTACATAGATCACATGTATAAAATAGTGAAAAAACAAAACATACAAAGGTGCCTAGATAAACCAGTGCACATTGTAAAAATTGTTCGGTCTCACCCTTATAACCAGAGGAAGCCATCCATGGATTCAGGAGAGGGCAATGTCTCTGTTGTGTCCTATGTGAGCGCTCCAGTCCTGACAAGAACAGTACCCAAGTGTGGTTCTGTCCCACAAAAAGTGTCCCTAGTTTTCCTTCCTGACGTGTTTTGTCCGCCTGTAATGGGGGACTTCAAGGAGTTAATGATGAAGACAATAGGATACGGGTCCAGTATTTGTAAGAACAGTTGTAGATATTAAGAGGGGACACCCTGTAGGCCGGCAAAGTCCGAGGCGAGACTACGGGAGGAGTTAGCATTTGACCTTATCACCAGCCTGGGTAGAGTAACGCAGTGGGAGGTTCTTCAATGCCTATTTGTACACCATACTCCCCTATAAACACTTAGGTCTTCCCAAAGGATCGTTCTGAGAAGCGTCACCCAGGTGGGAGTAGGGATTTAATAGGCAAGGCTTATTCCATGAGCCCAAAAGGGGATCGTTCCCGTAGACCCAGGACGATCTATGTTGATGGCCCATAACTGGGACATAGTAGGATGAATCGATGGGGAATTATACCACAGATGAGTTCAATAGCAAGAGTCATCAAGTTGACATCCTAGTCAGTGTCTTAGTGGAACCCTAAGTGTGGGGCAAGACAGATAATATAGAAAAGGTAGAGGCATACACGCAAGACTTCCATCCATTAACCAGTCATGGTCACAGGGGAGCCTGGATCTTAGGTTGTGACCCAGGTAATAGTGGGGAGGGACCTAAATATCTAAGTTTCCATCTATATAGGTACTTACATTGGGAACCAGAAACTCGGTTTGAATGGTGAGTGAAGATTGTTGTCCTCATATTTATATATAAGAAAATGGATAAAGATAGGTTCCCTCTAAAAGTCTGTTACCTTATGGAATATACTATACCTATCAGGTCCCCTGTCCCCCCAGAACCACCAGCAGTTGTCTGCATATGTAAATCCCCCACCAACAGTCCCTGTATTACATTACACACACAATCATGTTTAGAAAAAGTATTTCTAAAGTCGGTTTATGATATGTAAATATGGCCTTTGACTAGTCGATGGGGTGTTGAGTCCCCAGACTAGTCGACCCACTTAGCATTTTATCGCCCCTGTGGGCATGATAGCATAACTTACAAGTGCTGGTGTCATCGCTAGCAATGTACTTACCTCGTGCATGCGCGGCTTCTTTCAATCACTTCATTAATCCTCTGAAGCCGGGTGTACGCGTCCTGGTTTCAGAGAGGCACACTGAGCACGAAGGGAAATGAGGAAGACTTCAACAGTGAGCATACGCCGGGCATACCATGCGCTGACTGAGGCGCTATTTTATTGAACTGTCAAATTGCACTGACTCGTCAACGGTGCGCACGCGCCAGGCATAGTCTCAGCATGCACTGACTGAGGCGCCGAAATGTGTGTAGTGTAATACAGGGACTGTTTGGCCGGGGTCACACTTGCAAGTGCAATGCGAGAAACTCGCGCAAATCTCTCGCCTCAATACCCGGCACTCGGACCGGAGCGTTCAGCTGCATAGAAACACATGCAGCCTCACACTTCGGTTCCGAGTGCCGGCGGCACTGCCGGGTATTGAGGCGAGAGACTCTCGCATTGCACTCACAATTGTTACCCCGGCCTTAGGCAGTGTGTCTGCATTCCCTTTAAGTCCAATAACAACTATATAATTGAGAACATAGGCGCTAAACTGTAAACTAAAGCAGATGAGGCTGGTTAGTATCCCCTATCAAGGAGGTATAGAACCTAATCAACTACAGGGTAATAGTCTTTTGTTGATATAGAGGCAGCCAGGTCATTAGAGAAATGAATAAAGCTGATCTGTTCCTTTAGACCTGAGTCGAAATATTCATTTCCTCTACAATAATAACTTAGCAAAATGTCCGCCCCTCGTTGGAGGTCTGACAAGATCTCCCCAAGTTCTACGTCCATCTTATTCAATTAAAAGAAATGAGAGCTCGTGTCGTTAATCTGGAAACTTTTAGACTAATCAGTAATGTTACTGTGGCTCAAATTAGCAGCAATAATGAGCGGCTGCTCACATCGGGCGTAAAAAGAAACTTGGACGATTCCAAATGCATCATGTTAAGAAAATCCTCCATATATTTTTTATTTATTTTATTCACTTATATAGCGCCATTAATTCCTCAGCGCTTTACAGACATCATCACTGTCCCCATTGGGGCTCACAATCTACATTCCCTATCAGTATGTCTCTGGAGTGTGGGAGGAAAGCGGAGAACCTGGAGGAAGCCCACAGGAACACTGGGAGAACATACAAACTCCTTGCAGATCGTCCCTGGTGGAATATGACTATACATTATTAATGTATAATCACCTTATGGTGCTACTTTTTATGTCTTAAAATAACTTTCAAAGGACTGTGGATGATGCTAGATGATACTAGATGTGTGCTGAGCCATCTATACTAGATGCACACTGAGCAACCTATATTAGATGCACACTGAGCCACCTATACTAGTTGCACTCAGCCATCCTATACTAAACAAGCGCTGAGCCACCTATACTAGATGCACACTGAGCCATCCTATATTAGATGCACACTGAGCCATCCTATACTACACAAGTGCTGAGCCACCTATACTAGATGCACACTGAGCCATCTATACTAGATACACACTGAGCCATCCTATACTACACGAGCGCTGAGCCACCTATGCTAGATGCACACTGAGCCATCCTATACTAGATGCACACTGAGCCATTCTATACTACATGAGCGCTGAGCCACCTATACTAGATGCACACTGAGCCATCCTATACTACATGACCACTGAGCCACCTATACTAGATGTGCATAGGCTGCTGTAGTACACAGGACTTGTAGCACTGAGAACCTTTTATGCTGCATATTAGAATATTTTGCTCGTCCATCGGGTGATCGGCCGCCTGTTTACGCTGCAGGATAATCGTGAAACGAGTGTTCTTAATGCTCACGATTGTCTTGCAGTGTAAATGCCCCTTAATTTTTTTTTTTTTTTAATAAAGACTGTAATATGAAGGAAAAAAAACATTACCACATTATTTTAAAAAACTACATGTAACACAAAAACGTGATTTAAACAACAGATCATTTTCTGATGATTGATTCCCTTTGAAGAGGACCTTTCACCACATTCATGTTGAGCTGAACTATGACCAAGGGCTGAAAGAGCCTGACACGTGGAATTGCTTTTCTGTTTTTTATGTGACTCGTGTATTATTTTAACAAAGAAGAAAATGAAGTGGGTTTTATTCATTGAAGTTGTCTTCCCTATCTCTGAATCGCACAATTCAGACTTGGTGAAGGCAGTACAGCAGGAATAGGCTTAGCAAGAGATAACATCTCAGAATACTGGTTAATAACCCAATAGTGTAGTAAAATAGTCTATAAGAACACAAATTCAGACCCCAGTTCTAACCCCTAAATAAATGTAGACTCCAGACACTGGCATCCCTCCTATTGTGGCCAGCCATGTGACTTGTGAGGTGGCTGTAATCACTCCTCGGTACTTTGAGTGACAGTTCGCTCTGCACCCACACTCTGCAGTCTGTCACTCAAAGTGCCAGGGAGTGACTACAGCCGTGCTCCCCATATACTGAGCGGTAATCACTCTCCTGTACTGTCTAAGGATGGGCTATCCCTAGATAGGTCATCAATGTCTGATCATTTGTTCACAATGTCGGCCAGAACTGCACAGTTCCTCTGATGGAATAGTGGCCGCAGGCGGGTACTGCACATCCACCCTCTTGATTTGACTAGGAGGTGGATGTGCAGTACCCGGCCGTGGCCTCTGTAACTAAGCAGTTCCGGCCAAGTCTGGTTACAGCTGATCGGAGGAGATGCCGGCTGTCACTCCTCCACCGATCAGACATTGATGACTTATCCTAAGGCTAGGCCATCAATGTTAAAGTCCCGGACAACCCCTTTAACGTTATATATGTAGTACTGATAATGCACCACTAGGTGTCAGGCACATACTTTCAGTAATCACTTGCGGTTCTCACTATTGCGCGCGCGCCCCCTCCCTCCCTTCACGGATCATATAAAGTTACAGCAAAGTAAATCTTAAAATTTGATTTCTGCAGAATTTAATAGTCACAAATGCAGTACATGGAAAAAGAATACCCAGGATGTGGACGGGATTGACCAAGTGAA
>VIAB01011583.1:15899-28430 GCA_009801035.1 Oophaga pumilio
TCTTAAAACTTTTGGCCATGACTGTATAATGCAGCTCCCCCAACACACAGTACAGTGCAGGCGCAGCTCCCTACCAACACACAGTATAGTGCAGCTCCCTACCAACACACAGTATAGTGCAGGCGCAGCTTCCCCAATACGCAGTATAGTGCACTCCTGCACTTTCACAAACACACACGATAATGCATACACACACTCACACAATACTCACCCCTCCTCCTTGTTCCCCGAGCTGCTCCAGGCTCTGTTCCGGTCTCATCGGCTCCACTGCTGATACGGCGTGGCGCACGATGAAGTGACGTCATTGCACGCACGCTAAGTCACAAGCAGAAGGGGAGTGATGGCAGAGGGAGCATCTGACGCTCTCTCCTCCAACCCTGGTATCAACTGTATCGGCGTCTATGATGCCGATAAGTTGAATGAGCGATGGGGGCGGTGCCGGGCCACATAGCGGCCGTGTGCAGTGCCGCTATTAGCAGCATGCCACTGGCTGAGGGCCCCTGGAGGAGCATGGGCCCTAGGCAGCTGTCTGCCCCAACGCCGGCCCTGATCGTGTGCACCTCTGAAGAATTAAAATGCCCGCGGCCAAAAAACGGGCAAAGTGGCTGCGGGCCCACCAGATGATATCGCGGACCGTATACGGCCCGTGAGCCGGAAGTTCCCCACCCCTGCCATACATGAAGAAAACCCCAAGTTCATTATTTCTTCAACATCTAATGGTACTTTAACCATACGCCCATTTATCACCTAGATTAATGTGTCCACTACTCCAAAGTCTGATAAAATTGTACTTTACAGCAGTCCAACCTGTGTGGCATTGTGTATGGTGGTCTCCAGACTTTATTTAAGATTTGTTGTATTTACCGTTAACCAGAGCATGTCTAGCAGGATAAAAACGTCACAACTATGACTGGGGAAAAAAAAATAGAATACCGTAAATCACATTGCCTACAATGTCATACTAATTATTGGATAGCCATCACTGAACTAAAATGGTAAAGCACAACAACATGAGACACTAAAATGTACAACAATCCAGACTATGGTCTTGTTTTTCTCCAAACTCCCTCTGGCAGATCTATTTTTGTCCCAAGTGATCAGCCTGACAAGGACAGCCTGGCACTGCAGCACCGACAATCCGACCTAAGACGCCCTGATATTTCTCTCTACACAATGCAGAATGATCATTAGGTGGCACAGAAATAGTCGGTCAGAATATAAGTGGTAATAGAGGAACTGATGGGTTACACGTGGACAATCATTCATTTAAATAACAATGTGGTGATCTTGAAGGAAACGTGGCATACCACGACAGCACCACATTGAACACTTTAGTACTGCGGTGCACAACAATTTTTGGTGCAAGGACCACATAACCATACTGAACTGATCCCAAGGGCCGAAATTGTTTTTTTAAAGGGGTAGTTACATGAACACACCCCCAGAACCACCATTAGTACATTAATACAACACCGAAGCCAAATTTTAAGTATTTGAGAAGGATTTGGAGAGTTTCCACTCCAAAAAAAATCAGTGTGAACACATGCCTACTTAAACTGAGTTTTTTTTTTAGCAGAAACTTGACAAACCCTCTTTATAATCTCACATACGGTATCTAAGTTTTGACACTTTGAAGGTTTAACATAGCCAAGACACACGTGGATTGCTACATGTGTACAAGATCAGAACCATTGACAGCACATGAAGCACGTCCAGATCCACAGGCAGTGTCCATGAGCGCAGCGCCAGATCCACCGGCAGTACATGAGCGCAGCGCCAGATCCACCGGCAGTGTCCATGAGCGCAGCGCCAGATCCACTGGCAGTACATGAGCGCAGCGCCAGATCCACCGGCAGTGTGCATGAGTGCAGTGCCAGATCCACCGGCAGTACATGAATGCAGTGAAGGAAACACCATCAGTACATGTATACAGCACAAAGCTTAGTACAGCGATCAATTGTAATGTCAAGGAAGCCCCATAAACATTTGTATTGCATGAACCTACAACTCCCAGTATGTCCATAACAATGGTAAGGATATAAGGGGAGTTGTTGTTACCAGTCATCATCAGATTGCGAACCATACAAGAACCACAGTACTGATGAAACGCAGGCAGTATCACAAATAAACATTTACATGTAGGTACCTTATAGGGGACATCTTCTCTGATTGGAGTTGCTCCCATCCCCTTTGTCTCCATATATCACAGACACCATGATAAGATTTCATGCTCCGAGCTTCTATCTTCAGACTTCCCTTTTGTCTGTCTTCAGCAGCACAGCCCAACATGGTGCCCTTAAAAATAAAAGGATCATTACAATGCTCCATAAATAAAAAATATCTCCTATGTTCTGCCCCTGAATAAATAATTGACCCTCACTGTGTTTCCTGCACCACATAGCTTCCTCCCACAATGCCCCTCACACTGCCGCTCTCCAAGATACTCCCCATACACACTGCCCTCCTCTAAAATACCCACCCCAGACTGCCCCCTCGCCAAAATATCCCCTTACACTGTCATTCTCCAAAATATCCCCCAACAATTCCCCTCTGTATAATATCTCCCCCCTACACGGCCCCTTTCTAAGTCCCTCCACTATACTATCCCCCTAATTGCCCCATGTCCCAAATTACCACTATGTGTCCTCGTAGTAACGCAACCCATCCCACCCCTGGCCCCTCTCATCTAAAACAGCAGGACACTTAATCTTCAGGCCCTCGTGGAGTGCTTACCACTGCCCGACGTCTCTCTGCCTGTGCGGCCCCGGTGCCAGTGTGATGACATCAGCAACGTACAGACCTAATCACGCTGCTGCACCTCGGGGCGGGGGCTGACGCGCGCTCCACTGCCCGTTCTGGCGCCGTAGTGTTCAAACGTATTCACGTTTGAGAGACGTGAATATGTTTTTATATATAAAAAAAGGAGCTCACACATCCCGGACAACTCTGCAAGAGGCACAACATCCTTTGGTGGGCCGCATGTAGCCCGCGGGCTGTATGTTGTGCAGGTCTGCTAGTACAACCTGCTCTCTCAAGGTATGACTGTGTAGTTTGCATGGTCTGAGTCTGCATAAAATAACTGTTCAAACCAAGCAGTGCACCTTGTGGTAATACAAAATAGTACCTTTAATGTCCAAATCTATTACAGAGTTTCCAGAAATAGTTCATTATTCAGATATGCTAATGAGGTGCTCCGGTCACCATCGATGTGGCCGAGAAATTCAGTGCACCTTCCCACCTACTTGTTTTAGATCTATCTCCACCCCCTCTTCCTTGATTGACAGCTCCGGCTTTACAGGATCCAGAAGAGGGTGGAGACAGACGGGAAACAAATAGGTGAGAAGGGGAATTGAATTCCTCTGCCATGCCAATTGCACATCAAGCGCCACATTAGCACATTTGATTATACATAGCAACAGTTTTGAATACTAAAAAAAAAAGTACTATTTTTAGTGGGACTATATCTATGACACCATACAAAGTGCAGTGCTTGGTTTGAACAGTCACTTTGTGCTGAAAGATTTCCTTTATTTCCTTTAAGTATTGTATTACGTTATAAAGTTAACTGCACAGCGTCTAGGGTAATGATAGCTGTAATATTGTTCTATGACTATAGTCACAAGTCCACAATTGTAATTTTAAAAAAAATCTCCCTTGGAGTTTAGGTTGTTTAATTGGAAAATATGTAAAATATGCATGGATTTATTAAAGTCACACACACACACACAAAGAAATCATTATAAATCTGCAATATTGAGTTTATTGTCAACTCACTAACAATTCAGTACAAAATTCCCAGATTGCTAGAAAAATACACAAAAAAAAATTCCCAAGAACATTTAAACAGAGAATGGGATAATACAAAAGCCGGCACAAGTCGGGCAGAACCGTGTCTTGTTATATATAGTGATGGAAGATATCAAAAAGGCTTGCAACCAAGTAAACTAATGAGGGCAGGTCCCCGGGAAAACAATCTCTGTCACTTAGAGACCTGAGATTCGGCCTCATGAATGAGGTCTATGACAGATGAATCATGCCCTCATAGCCGGCTTTGGTCCCATCCGGTCCCTCCTATTTTTACACAGAGACACAGAACGGATTTTAGCTACTGATGAAAATCTGTAATGAAATAAAAGGTTTGGCACACTCCATTGTATGCCATATTGCACAGAGCTTATGCACATGGCACAGCAGGACACTACAGAATGGAGAGAAAAGATTCAAGTGACCACACCTGGAAATGATGCTTATAGGTGTAAAAGAGCCATACACTGATGAAAACATATTTTGCTGCAGTATGAATCCTGTTTTGGTGTAAGTATTGTGGTACAGAAACCCCCTCAAGTGCTAATTACAAAAAATGCCGGCCCTAGGGGGCGCCACATGGGCAGTTTCTACTGTGACCGCTGAGGCATTCCTAGACTTTTATGGCCTAGATACCCAGAACTTGCACCATAATCACACACTTGGTGCCTAAACCTAAAGAAGGGGTAAAGATATAGCTATATCCGCTAGCTTACTGACTGGACAGTATGTTGGCACCTATAACATTAATAAAATGTCAGACACAGAGCCCAGCTGGTTGTGCACAGAAGTTTACATGCAAATCGTTGTTGCATTACAAAGCCTGAAACAATGGACCCCTAAATATATATTTTGGTGGGTGATGGGAATCTGATTTTCTTATGTCCTGATAGATTTCAAGCTACATGTCAACTTGGAATACATATTCTTTTCCTGCTACCTATATTTAAGGTGCAATTAGGCATCACATCAATTAAGAAGTGCATCACTTCTGGCTGATTAAGTGCTCAACTTAGTTAGTGGTATCTTTCTGCCAAGGGTTAATAGTAGATACACCGAACCCTGTGAAAAGGAACTTCCTTAATTTCTTCCCGATAATCCCGGGCATAATCCCAGAGGAAATGATCAATCAAGACGGGATTAATTTCATTGCTCATTTTCTCTCCATTCTTCTGAAACAACTCGCGCAGGTGGTCACAGACCAGTTCCACAGCCCAGATTGAACAACCCCGGATCTCCATCTCTTCACGATCTCCATTTCTGAAAAGCCAACCTAGAATCAAATTAGAATATAGCTAAGTATGACTATTTTGACACCAGTCAGACGAGATCCTGGTCACCTACTAGCACGGCTTGTTATCTCACACAAACTATTACTACTGGTAATAGGCAGCGCATCTCAGAAATCTGTCACATCCATGCTAGGTAATTAGGTACTATCCAGTTTGGTTATTCTGGCTACGGTCGCCTATTATTCCTGCCAGTTTAGCACCTACAAAAGTTTTAAACTATAGCCTCCAATTATACAATCGTTTTTAGCATCACAATCCAGAAGCAAGCATTTAGTCAATGGCAGGAGGCATTGGAATCAGCTTTCAATACTTGTGGCTTTAATTTACTTTGTGTGTACTTTTTGGGAAAACTGATATCCAAGAGTTTTCTATAGTTAGATTGAAGAGTCAGACTGCAGAGTTTATTTGTAGTCTGTTACCATGGTGATGTTTGTATAGGATGTGTAGAAATGAGAGTTCTGATCAAGACTACTGCAAGGCTGCTAGGATGTCAACAATACCTTGGTTCACGCTTGTTTTTGCCTGCCTTTTATTGGCATACATAAACAAGAAAAAATAAATTAAGTAAAATCTAAGTAAGAAAAGTTTTCACTGCAGAAAATACATTATACAAACCCTCCTTCAGCTTTTTCAGTAGATCTTCTGAATATCTCATAGTGCCAAAACGGACAAGAGCTTGAGGAATCCTGTAGTCAGCGAACATGGTTATTTTATCAATGTCATGGAAGCAGCCATCATTTTGTCCTTCTAACACTCCCCAGGTGTCTCCTACAAGAATCTGGGCACGCTTGTAGAAGGCTACCTTCTGACCCTAGAATTGGAAAAGGACATTAGAAAAAAAAATACACAGAACAACTTTGTATTGGGCGTTAAATGCATTAATTGACCTGTTATGCTGACATATACATTATATGAGCAAAAAAATAAATAAATCGCAAAATCATCAAAATTCTTAATGCTGATAAGGTTATCAGCAATAATACAATATCTGTAGCGACAGTAAAACTTTGACATCAAACCAATGAGAAAGCGATAATTACCTCAAGTGCTAAGCAATAAAAAGATGAAAGATTACAGACATAGATTTACAACACCAACGGCACCAGAGCACAGTTAAACTTGTGTAGTTCTAGTAATATGGCCTAGGTCGACATAGGAGTTTTAGCAAAGGAAGCTTTCTCCCACAGGTTTCATATACCGTTGTAGCAATGCCAGGTAGGCTGGAGTTCACTCCTAGCTCTGCAGGCTTTGATTAGTGCACCTGTCTGGCTCTGCATATGAACAGGCTAGGTGTTCATATAAGGCAGTCAGCTCAGGGAGGCTGACCAGACTGGATGTGTCCTGGAGCTGAAGAAACAGGCCAGAAATCTCTCTCTGAGAAGACTGCCCAAGCCGTGTGCAGAGAACCGAAAGTATCAGTGGTTGCTATGGAAAATATCTATTTTGCTTGACCGAGCTGTGGCTAGCCCAGCCGTGTATCAGTAGTCTGGGTCTGTTCTATTTATTTAGCGCCTGGACAAGGCTAGAGATTTATGTGTAGGAATTTGCTTTGGTGCTATGCAACCTGTGGAATGCAATAAAAACTGCATGTGTGTGAACCAAAACTGCATTGCGTGTGTGAATGCTGCTTAAGGCTAAATGCCTACCAGAGAGAGTGAATACCTACAATTAGTGGATGTAATGCGGGTGTAAAGGCCCAGAGAGCACAGGCGATTGCAATGTTAAGATTGAATGTCCTCGGTAATGCGGCAGCTACAGAATTGCAAAAACAGTCTGAAAGCATGGAGGAGCTTGCTAAGCAATTAGTTCAGGTGCAGCAGATTCAGCAGCAGCACCAGCAGACCCAACAGGAAACCAACAAACTCCTGATCCAGCAGCATCAACAGTAGGAGTTAAAGCACTAGCAGCAGCAACAGTTTCAGCAAACAGCAGCAGTTACAGCGGTTAATCGCTCTCCTGGCAGAAACTGTCCAAGTCTGGGAGATGGCATCATCACCAACCAGCCAAAGTGAAGGTATCCAGGTGAGGCAAACTATACGAGAGGCCTTGCAGAAGATGACTCTGGAAGAGGACGTTGAGGCTTTGAGAGTGTGGCAGACAGAGAGAAACTTCCCCATGCCTTATGGAATAACAGCAGAAAGCATACTACGACCTTGCCATACACGATGCCAAGGAGTAAGACAAGCCGAAGGTGGAGATTATGGCAAGTTTGGGCATCACGCTGGCAGTCTACGCACAATGGGTGAACCTCTGGAGCTACCAATCAGACAAGCCACCCCTGTCCAGATGTTCGACATGTTACACCTGGTGTAAAAATGGCTGCATCCAGATACCTACTCTCCAGCATAGATGGTGGCAAGAGTAGTAGTGGACCGATTTATCCACTCACTACCGAAATCCAAACAAAACTGGGTTGCACAAAATGCAAATGACCTTGTGAGCCTAATGGAAAGAAACTAGGCCAAGGAAAACTCCCTGAGAAATCAAGGGTTCCTAAGGTCACAATTCTGGGAGACCCAAAAGAAGGGGCTCTAGCCCATGTCTGAAAGACTCACAAAGACCCAGGAGAGGTCAGAGCTGGTTACAACTTGTACCATTATCTGTTGGAGATGTCAAGTCCTGGGTCATCTATTAGCAGTTTGTCTCTTGAACTCGGGTATGATGGACTGCAGCGTAGGCTGGCACTACTCATACTTCACCTAACCTGCCTGCAGTGCAGCTACTCATCTGGCGAGAGCCCTCAGGAATGCCAAGTTACTGTGAGTGGTGTCCAAGTAACGGGACTTCTGGACTCGGGGAATTTGGTGACTCTGGCAAGGGCCTCACTTTTGCATGTGCTTGTCCCTGGGAAGGGGGTAAGGTGTATTCATGGAAATGCCAAGAACTATCCTATGGCCCAGGTTGACATGCGCACATACTGTGGATCTGTGACCCACCAAGTGGAATGGTCGAGGACTTGTTGCATACTAGTGCAATCAGACGTGACTTTCCGTTGTTCTGGGCCTTAAGGGCTAAAACTGTAGCATCCAGTCGTCCAATATGATGCCAAGAGTCGGCTATGGTAACAAGGCCTCATGATGTAACCAATGAATTTCCTTTCACAGTATTGGCTAAGGATGAGGAAGCATCCCCTAAAGCCAGTGTCCCTGACCTGAAGGAGTTCAAAGATAACTTTGGGACTAAACATCTCAGAGACTTAAAAGTAAAAGGTACTCTGGAAAATGTAAGTGTGTTAAATGGTGTTCCCCAAGAGCCAATAATTGTTTTCCATAATTGGCCAGACCTAAAGATTTGTTATGTCGAGGGACCAAAGTGAAAAGACAGGTAAAAGTGCACCTCCCCAAGGTTCAAGAGGGAAAATTCAGGAGGTATAATTGGTTGAGGGATTGGGTGGGAGACATCAGCTATAAAGTACATCGACTAGGGAAAAGGAAACCCTTTCCCATATATTATGTCAACCTGCTGAAACAGTGAAAGGATATAAATCTGCTAGAAACCCCTTTCTTGTTAGCCCAGTTAGAAGCCAACATAGCAGGAAATTTATCACCGTCCCAAGAAAACACGACCAGAAATTGGTACCCAAAAATAGAGGCAGATTATTGGAGTTACTAGGTCACACTTCTGTCATCAAACATGAGCCTCGCACTCGGGTCAATTTAAAGCGCTGTAGAATTCCTGAGGCCTACCGGGGGATAGTGTCAAAGAAGGCAATACAGAACTGGCCACGCCAGTCAGTTTTGGTAAAGTGGCCCCCTGTAAGCACAGTGGCTTGGCAGATGATGCACAGCCCTCAAATTTGGGCAGAGGTGAGGGTATGTGCCAAAGCCAGGTTAGCTAGGGTTAAATCCTAGCTTTGCAGGCTTTGATGAGTGCACCTGGCTAGCTCCGAATTGAGCAGTGAGCTCAGAGAAGCTGATGTCTTGGAAGTAAAAAGAGAGAGAGGCCAGAAATCCTTCTCAGAGAATTCCGCACAGGCCGTGTTCAGAGAACTGGAAGTATCTGTGGTTATGGACAGTAACTTTTGTGTGAACGAGCTGGAGCTAGCTCATCCGTGTAGGAGTAGCCCAGGTCTGTCCTGTTTAGTTAGCACTTGGACAAGGCTAGGGATTTCTGTTTAGGAGTTTGTTTTGGTCCAGTGCACTCGGTGGAAAGCAATAAAAATTGAACGTTTGGAACAAAACTGCATTGCTTGTGTGAATGCTACGAAAGTCCGAATGCCTACCAGAGAAAGTGAATCGCTGCACAGGGTATTTGTGAAAAACGTTGCATTTTAAGGACGCTTTTTGTGTAGATTGAGTCACATTAACTGTTTTCAGACATCTGCTGTACTTGTACGATGGATGTCAGATAAGTGTCTGCAATTTAAACCTCTGCCTTTGTTGATCACCGACTGTTGCAATTAAGTGGTTAGATCTGGGCTATGGCTCTGATGCTGTTACCATCGAAGCCAGGGACCTGCTGAAGACTCCATCGCCTCAATATTTGTATATCCTGTAGTTGGGCTTTATAGGAGATTGTGTCACAATATATTTACACATTAGCAAAGTCTTGCACTGTGCTGATAAAATGAGGTTAAAGTCTCCTTGGGTGACTAAAAATAACCCACGTTTTACCATTACGAAAAAATATATATATTTGGTATTGCTGCATCTGTGACTGTTTGACCTTTCTAAATATGCAATTATTTAATTGATCCATGCCACTTTACCTCACCCAAAGAAACAAAAAAAAAAGTGGTTAGTCGTATGCAGCCCAAATGGTGCCAATAAAAAAAAAAGCCCACACAGATCCAACCACAAGGAAAAAAAACAAAAACTTAGAAAATGTGACAAACCAAATGTAAACTGGTTGTGAATGTAAGGAATTATAGACTACAGGCAAATAAAAAATACTCTACAGAAAATGAGTTTTGGTATAAGGCACTAGAAACGTTTACAATAAGGTCCTTATCATCATGGGCACACTTACAATGACAGACAACATCTCTGTACACAATTGATGATACAGGAGCCACAAATCACAATAGCTGATATCACCGCTGACCACGTTTCCCATCCTAATGACCTTTGCACACGCTCATTAGATGCTTCAATATAAAATATAGGGTCAGAGTCTATTCATTCTGGCTAATGTCCATGCTTTGTTTTGCTAAAAACAAAACAGTGTTTAGTGTGAAAATTTGCAAGACTTCTATTTTTTATTATTTTTAATACATTTAACACAAAAACCTGATTTAAGCAAAAGCTTAGTGACTGATGATTGCTTCCCTTTAATTTGTGATACATTTAAACAAAATATTTTTTAACCTGGAAGATCCCTTCATCCCGATAGGATGGAAAATTCTCTACGACCAACTGCATTAGTTTCACTGCACTCCTCTCACTCATTTTCAGGCAGTTTAGAAAGGAGCCATCAAACTTCTCCAGGAGAATCTTCCCAGTCTGGTGAAGGATCTCTAGACGTTCCTCGATCATTGGGATAGGAAAATCAGAGTCACTGCGCAGCACATGTTTCAGCTGGTCCATGGTTATGTTGGAATAATAAGAGGCCGTGGTCAGGGGTATTCCTGAAGAGAAAAGGAAGGGATTAAACAGAATAAAATTGTTGAATATGCTGTGCCAACAGAGAAAAGAAGTCTGTGTGAGGGTTCAAGTTGGCAATATTAAATGTGGACCAATTTTAAAAGTTAGTCAACACATATTAATGCAAACACATTATATTATAATAAAATACCCAAAATGATTAACATTTTGAAATATTACCACAAATTACCCTATTTTGAATTCCCACCTAGGAGAAGTGGCTACCCTGTAAGTCAATGTCTGAGACTTTAATGAGTCTTACAACATGACCAGAGATAAATACCAATCCACAAACTCATCTACATACAGCCTGTTTCGGGGTGTTTGCCCCTCATCAGTATAGAGCAGGAAAAAAAAGCAAAGAGAGGTCCACTTACCATTTCATTTCAACGATGTATGGAAACATCACAAATCCTTATATCATAAAGTGTAAGGAGCCAGTCGCCCAAAAGGGCTTTCAGCTGATAATTGTTCAAAACCAAAGCAATGCAACCCCGACTACTGCACACCGGAATTTAAAATTCTATCGATACTCTAAAGACAAAGGAGTAAGTCAGGTCACAGTCCAGGGTCAAAATACCAGGAGATAGAGGATCAAAGCAAAAGGAAAAGACAAAGGGATAGTCAGAACACAGTCCAAAGGGTCAGGCAAGAAAAGTTCAGAACTCAGCACAACAGAATCAGGCAAACACTCACCAGGAAGCACAAACTACGACTGGCAGTGATCTGGGGCAGACAGCTCGCAATCTCCAGAACAGAGAACAACGGGACAAAGCTTAGCATCTCACAGTCACAGACTGGACGGCCGAACTGTCAGTCAAGGTACTGACAGCTCAGCACATCCATTACAAGATTGGACGGCCAAGCTGTCAATCAAAACACCAACATGGTCAAGATTCCATATGGCAGGAAAACAGTCACTTACTGAGTGGAGGAATCGGTACATGCAACATATACTGTATGAAACCAATGTACACAACGTATAACTAATAATGTGTAGACTAGGTCATTGTAAGGTATGTTTGATTCCCTCTACAGAAGACCACAGTTTTAACCCTTCTGCTGCCATGGGTTTCTTAACATTTTGCACTTCTGACTGTCAGGATAATTTTCACACTTTTGACATGGACAAAATTAATCTAAATTACCAAATAATAAATTGATATCAACCCATTAACCCCCAATACTGATATATTGTCTGAAAGTGTACACGGGGCACATTATCTCCCCATCTCCTTAAAAAAAAGTTTAATATCTCAAGCTGGGTTGTGGCTATGTAATCTTAGGTTTAAAATGAGCCCTGAATTGCACCTGTGTCTGCGATCCAGGATAAGAAATGCCCATTAGTAGCCAGGAGGTATCTCATATGGCATGGAAAGATTAAAGAATGCCCTCAGCAATTCTTACACAAAACTGAGCCATTATCTTACATTGGCATTTCTTCTGTAGATTAATCTACCCATCCGCATGTTGCAACTGTCCAGAAGAAAATGCAAAATTAGTGAATATTTAATGCTTTATAATACACATAAGGCCACGTTCACACGTTCAGTATCTGGTCAGTAAGCGAAAACCAGGAGTGGAACAATCAGAGGAAAAGATATTCGTCACCACTTCTGGATTTATCACCCACTCCTGGTTTTGGCTTACAAATACTGAGGTAAAATACTGACCAAATACTGAATGATAAGGCCAACGGCGAGCCATCCAGGAGTTCCAGAAGATCCGGACACTGTGCCATTGCTCCTTTACAGTTTACAGCTTTGCAATGAGGGAACTCTTCTAACAAAGAAATTGTCACAAGCAGTCAAACCATTTAACCCCTTTACTCCCGAGGGTGGTTTGCACGTTAA
>VIAB01011585.1:63769-78356 GCA_009801035.1 Oophaga pumilio
TAAGATTAATAGGAGTGCCCAAACTTTTTCATATAACTGTATGCGGGGAGTCGAACTGCAGCGTAGGCCTGTACTGTCGCATCGCCCCATGGAGAGAGAACCAACCATCTCCTGCTGCATACTCTGTCTTCCCGCCGAGTCTCCTCTTTTCCCGCGCACAGCCCCTTTAATATCTGTCACGCCCCCTTCAGCCAACTGCAAAGGTCCGTACAGGTCAGAATGCTTTCCCCCCGGCAACAAATGGTGACAGCCCCGATGGTTCCGGAACCTGCACAAGAGAGGCATCACCGGCTCGGTCCATCGTCCTATACTCCCCCTCTCCTTTTGCTCGCCATTCCACGGGCAAGGGTTCTTGTGAAACGCGCTGATGCTCTTTGACTTCTTCTACAGTTTTCGTCCAAACAAATTGGTCCTGGTTATATCGGTTGGGGGGTATTCCAGCCGTTGTTCGTTCGGAGTGCCGTAAGTCATAAGGAGTAATTGAGTCCTCTTGAATGGTTGAGTCAGGCTGCATGGATGAGGGTGGTGGCGCATCTGTTTCTTCCAGTACATGGTCCTCGGGAACTTCCGGAATGTGTTCTTCTGGCGGAACTTCGGGCAACCGTTCAGAACTTTCTCCTTCTTCGCAATCAACTGCAACTGGTGTAGGTACTGCAGGGGCATTTTGCTTCTCTTCTACTTGATCAGGATCTTTTGACATACAGGGTCGTAGTATGTTTCGGTGGACTATGTGAGTGCCGGAATCCTCCTCCCTTTCGGGTTGAATTTCGTACACAGGCGCTTCAGGGTCAATCTGCCGTTTCACCCGATACGGGTTTTTCTCCAACCGGTACTCTAGTTTTCCTCAAAGGCATTTTTCCTGTATGAGTACTCGGTCACCAACTTGTTGATCTGTCCCCCGTAGTGGAATGTTCTCCGCGTGCTCTAATTCGTGAAATCTGGTCCGTACAAGGCGATGCAGGATCTGCAAGCGATGACGATGTCCTCGAACCCAGGTGGACACCCCCATACGTGAGTAGTCCTCCTCAGGTTCCAGCTGTAGCTCGGTGATCTCTTTCCCTGCACGGCCAAACAGCAAAGTATACAGGGTATAACCGGTGGTTTGATTCATGCGGTTGTTGTACACTCAAACTAATTCAGCAACGTACTCAGGCCATTAAGCTTTCCGATCTTCTTCCAATGTTCTCAGCATTTGGATTAGAGTATGGTTGAACCGCTCAGAGGCTCCATTTCCCTGCTGATGATGCGTGGTGGTGTGAGACTTTCGATTTGGTATAGCCGGTGTAGTTCTTCCATCACTTTCCCCAAGAATCAAGCCCCCTGGTCAGAATTAATTCACTTTGGGCAACCGCATACTTGAATGAAATTTTTACAGATGGCATATGCGGCGGATTCAGCAGTCTGATCTCGTGTTGGGGTCACGAAAGCTAACTTCGTAAAGTGATCCATCATCACTAAATAATGTTCGTACCCTTCATGGGCCAGCCCAATAGTCAGGTAGTCTATCATTTGCAGCTCTAGGGGAGCAGAAGTCACGATGGTCTGTGTAGGGGCTCTCTGCTCGGGTGGTTTTGCCAACTAACAACTTCTGCATAGCTTACAGATCTCTCCACTACGGTCCTTAGTCGAGGATGGTACGCTAACCGTTGTAACCACTGAAAGGTTTTATCTAGGCCGAAGTGTGCTCTCCTCTCATGTGCTTCTGTTGCTATCGTCGATAACAGTGTCTCCAGGATTACCACTTGCTAGGTGACGCCTAGTTCCTGTTGTAGTTGAATAATCCCGAAACAGCAGTCCATTCCGCATCTGGAGTCTTTCCCATTGTCAAAGAATCCTCAGAGTCCCTGGTGATAGGGCATTTCTTTCTCCTTGCCCAGGAATCCACTTAGACGTCACCCACCACCTTAGTCGGGCAAGTTCCCCATATTCCTGCTGCAATCGAACCCACTCATCACGGGATCGGCCCAAAACACCCTGCTCAGCCGACACTTGCATGTGTCCCTGCGTAGCTACCTCCGTCCTGGTAGAATCTCGGAATTTGGGAATCTCTTCGTTTTCCAATTCTTCATCTCTGCTTCGCCCTGGTTGTGCAGGTTTTGCTTGGGATAAGGCGTCAGCATGGGTATTGTCAGCTCCTCTTTTGTAGGCGATTTTCTATTGAAACTTTGTCATGCTAGCCACCCATCATTGTTCCTGAGCTCCAAACTTCGCGTTCTCTAAGTGAGCCAAAGATTTGTTATCGGTACCCACCAGCACTTCAGACCCGGATAGCCCACACCAGCACCAGCAGCTCTAGCTTGAAGGAACTATAATTGTCGGGATTTCGTTCAGAATCGCGAAGGGATCGACTCGCATAAGCGATCATCTTCTCTCTCACGCCCTGCATCTGCGACAACACAGCCTTCAGTCCATGCAAACTTCCATCGGTGTGGACAAAGAATGGTGAAGAGAAGTCCGCATAAGCCAACACAGGTGCTTCCATCAATGCCTTCTTCAGATCTTGAAATGCCTGTTCTTGCCGCGTGCTTGGCACCCGAAGGCACTACTCTTAAAAGCTCTAGTAAAGGATTCACTATGCGGGCAAAATTCTTCACGAAGCGCCGATAGTATCTGGTCAGTCCCAGGAATGCTTGGACATCTTTTACAGTTGTCGGGGTAGGCCAATCCCATACGGCAGCAATCTTCTCTTGAGATGGCCTCACTCCTTCAGCAGAATCGACATGACCCAGATATTCTATTTGGGGGCGGAACAGATGACACTTTTGAGTCTTCACTTTTAAGCCATGTCTTTGAAGGCGACTCAACACCTGTTCTAGCCTTTGCAGATGATCCTCAAATGAAGTGGCATAGACTAGGATGTCGTCTAAATAATTGAGCATGGCTTCAAACTTTAAATCACCTAAACGCCTCTCCATCAATCGTTGAAACGTACCAGGGGCATTGGACATTAAAAATGGCATTCTATTGAACTCATATAGTTTCATAGTAAGTATGAAAGCTATTTTTTCCGGTCTTGCTCTGACATCGGTACTTGCTAACAGCCACTAGCCAGATCCGACTTGGAAAAGAATTTGGCCTTTCCAAGTGCAGACAAGGACTCTTCGATCCGGGGGCAACGGGTAAGAATCTCGCAAGGTGCAGGCATTGAGTTTACGATAATCTACACAGATCGGTAGAGTGCCATCCTTCTTTTGCACCAGCACAATGGGGGCGGCCCACGGGCTTTGACTTTCTCTTATGACGCTCCTCTGAAGCATCTGTGTTAGCATACCTTTAACCTCCTGATATAGTTGTGGCGGAATCTGCTGGTACCGTTTTCTGATGAGTGCTGTTACGAACGGCATGGGAGATACGTTTTATGATCCCACCACTGCCGCCAATATGTGACGAACTGGGGGTGTTTGATTGCCCCAGTTCCTTTTTCAGGGGAATTTATGATCCTACTTTCCAGTTCCGGTTTTGGAACTTGCAGCTCTCTGTCACCCGCCTTACCCTCAGGTCAGTCAGGGAACTGCACCTAGGATAAGTAGTCACCAGACGGGCCGCCTGGATGTGTACTGGCTATTAGGCACTTTGCAGTGAGGGCGATAACCTATTCCCGTCCCAGGCAGGATATACACTTATCAAACCCCGTCCGTCACTGGCAGAGTCTCCCAGATACCCAGAACACACTTCGCTGCCACCATCTCCTGGTTCTATGAATATCGGGTCAGGAGCCAACCCCAATCAGTAGCATTGGCTTAGTTTAGCATGGAGGTCGTGAAGATACGTTTATAGAGCTTGGAGAAACAAAGCTAGTAATTTTATATTTTACTCCAAAAAGTAAGCAGTGTTTACAAAAGTATACAAGATATTATAAAGGGAGACAATTTACAATATATACAGAGCAATTATGAAATAAAAAGGATGAAAGATGAAAGAACACTTACAGTATCTCAGAGACAATG
Source organism: Oophaga pumilio (assembly GCA_009801035.1). NCBI lineage: Eukaryota > Metazoa > Chordata > Amphibia > Anura > Dendrobatidae > Oophaga > Oophaga pumilio. The sequence goes on from VIAB01011585.1 coordinate 67,717, forward strand.
GTTAGCCATGTGGTGGAGGTGGGGGAAGGGGTTCTCAAGGACCAGGGGTCAGTCTACAGCAGGGATGGTATATGCTGTCCTCCTCCAAGCACTGAAACCCCTGCAAACAACCTGCAAACAACCCGTCGGCATAGCCATGCTCGCCGCCCTTTTTGTGTTTCACGGTAAAATCGTACTGCTGGAGGGCAAGGCTCCAATGTAGCAACCTTTCGTTAGTACCAGACACGGATTGCAGCCAGCTCAGGGGGTTGTGGTCGGTCACCAGTGAAGGTGCGACTATACAGGTAGGGCTGTAAATGTTGCAGGGCCCAGACCATAGCCAGGCACTCACTTTTCTCGGCAGAAGCTTCTGGCTCAGGTACAACACGGGGTGCTCTTGGTTCCCCGAGTCGACCTGGCTGAGCACAGCACCGAGGCCAAACTCACTGGCGTCGGTCTGTACCAGGAATGGCCGGCTGCTGTCAACTGCTTTTAACATGGGAAAGTTGCTCAGGGCTGTTTTCAAAGCCTGGAAGGCCACCTCACAGCCATCAGTCCAGTCGACTGTCTGGGATAGCTTCTTCCTGGTGAGGTCCATTAAGGGTTTTGCAAGGCTGCTATAGTTCTGAACAAAGCGCCTATAATACCCTGCAGTGCCCAGGAAGGACATCACCTTTTTCTTGGTCCTGGGTTTGGGCCAGGACGCGATAGCATCCACTTTCCCAGGTTCTGGCCTCATAGAACCACCGCCTACCGGGTGCCCCTGGTAGTGGATCTTGTTCATGCCCATCTGGCACTTTCCCGGCTTGATGGTCAGGCCTGATTGGTGAGCATGCTTGAGCACCACCTGGAGATGCTGAAGGTTTCCCTCTCAGGAGGAACTGAAGACGGCAATGTCATCCAGGTACGCCACTGTGTACTTCTCCAGTCCCTGAAGCAGGTGGTTGACCATCCGCTGGAAAGTAGCAGGGGCATTCTTCATGCCGAAGGGCATGACCGTGGACTTGTACAGTCCGAAGGGGGTGATAAGGGCACATTTCTCCTGCGCTTCCAGGCTAAGGGGAATCTGCCAGTGTCCCCGACTCAGATCCATGATGATTAGGTATTTCGCGTCTGCTAACTGCTCAAGCAGCTCCTCGATACGCGGCATTGGATGCGCATCAGAGGCAGTGATGGCATTGAGCCCCCTGTAGTCCACGCAGAACTGGGTGGTCCGATCCTTCTTTGGCACCAGGACTACAGGTGAGGCAAACGCGCTCTTGGACCGTTGAATCACCCCCAGCTGCAACATCTCATTGATCTCCTGGTGCATAGCCTGCTGCACCTCGTCAGAGATCCGATAGGGTGTTTGCCGTAGTGGGGCATGATTCTCGGTGTCCACTTCGTGGACCACTATCTCAGTCCTTCTGGGTCGGTTGGTAAACACGGCCCGGAAGCGTCCCAGCATGGTTCGCAGCTGTGACCGCTGGAGTGAAGTTAGCGAGGCGCTTACCTCCACGTTCTCGATGGACCCACTGGCCTTGGCTTGGGCCAGTATGACCAGGAGGGGGTCTTCCTCCCCGTCCTTGGGCAGGTTTCACACCGGTAGGACGCAGACTTCACGTTCGTGATGAGCCTTCATCATATTGATGTGAAAGGACTTGAGCCTACAGCGGGCGGGGTCAAGAGTGACCATGTAGGTGACTGGGTTGAGCTGTTGGTGCATGACGTACAGGCCTTCCCAGGCTGCCTGAAGCTTATCCTTTGGTACGGGGACCAGCACTCACACCTTCTAACCCATCTGGTAGGTCTGTTCCCAGGCGTTCTGGTCGTACCAGTGATTCTGGTCAGCCTGAGCCTGCGTCATGTTGTCATGCACCAACTGCGTCAAGGTCTGCATCTTGTCATGGAAGCGCATGACATAATCCATGATGGACACTTCTGAAGGGTTCGGCTGTTCTTCTCAGGATTCCCTTACCAACCCAAGGGGTCCCCGGACTCACCTGCCGTACAGGAGCTCGAAGGGGCAGAACCCCGTCGAGGCCTGCGGAACCTCTCGGTAAGTGAATAGCAGGTGTGGGAGGTACCGCTCCCTGTCGCGCCCTTGGGTCTCAACCAGTATTTTTAGCATCTGTTTGAGGGTACCGTTGAAGCACTCACACAAACCATTGGTTTGGGGGTGATACGCACTCGATACCAAATGCTTCACCTGCATTTTCTTACAGAGAACCTCGATTAAGTGAGAAATAAGTTGGGTCCCTTGGTCGGTAAGCATCTCCCTGGGAAATCCTACTCGTGAAAAGATGGCCAACAGTGCATCCGCCACCTTATCTGCCCTAGTTGAGGACAGAGCTACTGCCTCTGGGTACCGGGTTGTGTAGTCTACCACCGTGAGGATGTATTCCTTTCCTGATCTGTTGGGGACGTCCAATGGGCCCACAATGTCCACAGCGATCCACTGGAAAGGCTCCTCTATCACTCACAAAGAGATCAGGGGAGCCTTGGGAACAGGCCCTGACTTGCCTACTCTTTGACAGGTGATACAGGAGTGGCAGTAGTTGGTCTCATCTGTCCTCATCTTAGGCCAATAGAAGTGTTGAGACAGCTGGGCCTTAGTTTTGCTGATCCCCAAGTGTCCAGCGAGTGGAATCTCATGGGCAATCCTCAACAACTCACGCCTAAATTGAGAAACGACCAGCTGTCTTTCCCTCAACCACTCCTGTTGGGATTTACCGGGAGACAGTCTCCCGGTACAACCTTCCTTGTTCCCAGAACACCCTCTCCTTATCCAACTCGGAGGTGGGCTCCTAGGCGAGGCCTCTCGAGGCCTCTAGGCTCGCATCTGATTGCAGAGCAGCCTGGAACTCCTGGCTGGAGGCAGCTAGAAGTGACGTCAAGGTTCCTTCCTCGCGGGAACCCTCTGGGACCTGCTCTGGGTCCATCTCTGTTTCAGTCGACTCTCTGACTGAGGAGGGTCCAGAAGGCAGGGTGTTACCTACAATACATTCTGGGCACTCTGACTGTGGGTGACAGCAGCTACGTAGGCTGTCTCCCTGGAGTTTTCCACAGACCCATCAGCCGGCGCTGCTATTGGTTCTACCTCCCCATCCACCTCCAGTACCTCAAGAGCAGTGTTAGTCATGGGGCAGTTACCTTCCTCATGGTTACTGGTCAGTTGCATGGCATTACCTTCCTCATGGTTCCCATGCATCTCCCCATCTCCTTAAGCACTGTCGCTTGCTCCTGTTAGGGGTTCCTCAACCGCCTCACCCAGCAGGGTGATGTGGCTGGGCACTTCTGCACCTGTAGGCATATCATCATTCTCAGAAAAATGGTTATCAGGTAAAAGATCATCAGGTAAAGCATGCAATTACACATCATTATCAATAGCATTAACAGTACCCTTAGTATCAGATTGGGGGGGGTGTCAGGGACATAATACGCGACCATTCTCCCCAAATCAGTCGCAAAAAAAAGTCGGTGGGCAAGTTTTCAGACAACCCCACCTCCTTCAACCCTCTCCCAACACCCCAATTGATGAAAACCCGGGCCATCTTCAAGGCACAGCGGACGCCCCCAATCCTGGTGACAGTCAGGGTTTTCCCCTGAATAATCTCTTCAGGGACTGCCAGTTCCAGTGTCCTTGAGGCCTGTAGCGTCATGGCCCCCCACGCGGACTTGCTACACATTGTCATCGACCCTCCCAACACCAAACCCAACCAAAAGAACTGCTGCATTAGGCCCTGAGGCCTTGGCTGGGGGGTTCTTCTGCTTCTCCGGACAGGTGGCTGTTATGATTTGGTAGCTGAGGAGGGCAGGAGCAAAAAACCGCAAAGGCAGCCAAACACCAGAGAGGTTGGGATCTAATAGGTTGCAGACCCCTAAACTAACCGCACAACTAGAAGCAGCCGTGGGACGTTCCTACGGTGCCCTAGACGCCTCGTCACAGCCGGAGAGATTAGCTACCCCTGAAGATAGAAAGAGGAAAGCTAACTGCCCCGGAGTAGAGCCCCAAAGAAATAGGAAGCCCCCAAACATATAATGGCGGTTAGACAAGATGAAAACACGAACACAGACAGAAAATAGATTGAGCAAATGCTGGGGCCCAAACTGTCTAGATAGGATAGTACAGTCTGCAACCCAACAAAACCCTAGGAAAAACTCCAACACTTCTGATTCCAAAAATGCTGAGACCACACGGTCTCGACCACACGGTCTCGACCACCTATATCAGATCTCTGGTGTGAACGCACAGATACCCAGCAGTAAAAAATCACAGGAACAGAGCAAATGAACAAATACAAAAAGAGAACAGAGATCAGCACAAGACCCCAAAGGGGACCCGGCTGAACTCAAAAGCAAGGCAGCAAAAAACAAGGAAAATCAAACCACAGAAAAAAAAACAGAAAGTTACTTATCTGAATGATAGCAGGAGACAGCAGAAAAGCAAGCTGATTTCCAACCTAGACCAGGAAGTAACACTTGATCACCGGCGAGGATCATGGGAGGTCAGCTCACTTATATCAGGCCAGTCCGTCCCCCCTGATAACCATTCATCCATTGCAGGTGGTGGACTTTTGCTGTTCAACATAAGTTCAATACCCTCAGCAACCACCAGAGGGAGCCTCAGCTCCGAAGTCGTCTCCAACACGTTCACAATAGGTGGCGCTGATATGTCCAGTCCGTTTTCAGGAAAAACACTGGCGAGGGTCTGAGGTGGGCCTGGCATTGGCAAATGGGACAGGTCTTCCGGTGTGTCGGCTGGCAGGGGCACTGGGGTTGGTTGCAGTCTTACCCCCTCTCCAGCTGGTGGTGACTGGCTTCCGCACCTCTGGTTTCCGGTTGGCCTCATAGGTGTCGTCAATCTGCGCTGCTTTGTCCTCATTCTTTGGCTCCTGGTCCATCACGACCTCACGACTGTCGCACCTCAGCTGGGCAAAGATGTAGGAACTGGTCTTTGATTATCAGGTCCCTCAGCTGCTCAAATGTGGTCGCTGACAGTCCTTGGATCCACTGGTCAAAGTGGGTCCTGAGTCCATGCACCACATCACTGTAACTGTCGTGTGGGCCATGTTGGAGGTTCCGGAACTATCTACGGTAAAGCTCAGGAGTGAGCTCGTACTTCTATATCAGGGCCTGCTTGATGGCCTCAGTCACCATCTTGGCCTTGCGGGAGAGAAGCAAAAGCCTCCAGAGCTTTACCTTTGAGCCCTGGGGTTAAATATCGGGCCCATTGGTCCCCATGTGGTAGGGGGCCAGGATGGTAGTCGTAGCCGAGGACACTGGGGCTCTGGTGTCCTGACCTCCATCCACAGACAAACCATCAGCTTCTACCGGCGTACCTGTTCCGGGTGCTGGTCCACGGTCAGGGCTTCCACTGTACTGCGGCCCAGCTCCTGCACACTTGGTTCCAGTGTTCAGGTTGGAAACAACAGACACAGATACCGGTTCTGATGCTAAACCAGCGATTTTACTCTTTTCTTCATCGGACTCGGACACATCAGTTACATCACAGTTCACACAGCATTCCTCCTGCTCTTTCCCTTTCTTACTGTCTTTGCCCTCACATGGCTTATGGGTGAATAGTGCCTTAGGCGGTATCGCAGCTTCACTACTGTAGGGCCTCAGTACATAGGGGATCCCGCTCATCTGCTTCGCCTCAGACTTGCCAGTTCCAGAACTATGGAGGCTCCGCCACATCATGAATATTTTGCGCCCTGCACGACTCTTGGACCACGTCTCCTTCTCTCTTTCTGCTGCTGTGAACTGTAGCTTCTCCGGGTACTCTATCATCATACAGCACCCCTCTGACTGTGCCCGGGCTTCTCGGCTTATTTCACAACATTGCGTAGCGGCTATGGCATCCAGGGCACAGAGCCCATGTGGATACTTCGGGCGTGCCGCCCATTCTGAGCTGTTTCCTATCACCTACATTCTCTTAACCCACAGCAGCTCCTCCTACCTCTAGAAACTTCCTACAGCTATTAAAAGGTATCAACCACTGAGGACTCTCAAGTCTAAATATTTTACAGTTATTTACTAACTATACTATGTACACTGCAGAGAACTCTATACTACCATCTTGTGGCCAAACTAAATACTGCACTGTCCCTATTATACAACATTGTCTATACAGTTTAGCTGAACATATTACACACAATAGACTACAAAGAAGCATAAACATTCAAAGGGTTAATCTTTGACCCTTCTTACACCCAGGCAGCTGGTACTGTCTGCAGAGTTTCTCAAAGGCCCACAGAAAAGTGTCCAAGTCCCCGTCCTTTTCCATCACGGGAAAGTGCTCTGGTCGGGGTTTAGGTATCTGAGCACTGCTGGGCTCACTGCTGGGCTGGGAAGACCTCTGCCCCTGGATTCGGGCTAACTCCAGCTGGTACTGTCTCTTTTCCTGCTTGGCCTCCCGATCAGCTGCAGATGCCTCTCCGTCTCTTCTGTGGGGAGTTCCTCCAAGGCCATCTGCAGGTAGGGTTCCACACTACCCTGGTTGCGAGTAGGGCCGGCCTGCAACACTTGGACCTCTGGTTCAGTCACGTCCATACTTTGGCTGGTCCCAGCCTCCACTGGGCTCTGGGCATGGTCCTGACTCTCTTCCCATTGCACCAGATCCACGACCATTTGTTCTTTGTTTTTGCCCGTGAGGTCAATCTGCTTCGACGTGCACAGGGCGATAAGAATGTCTTTGGACTGCTGCCTATAATAGGCTGCTCCCAGCTTAGTATGGTTGCCAAATAAAAGATAGGACAGAAAAACAGAGAGAAGGGGAGGGGGTAATTGTTATGCACACTGTATTGTCTCATGACTAATTAACACTGAGTTCGTTCTCCAAAACTTTTTGCGCAGGGTCCTCGCAAGAATCATGCAAGTTTTTAGTGAGAAAAATGACTGCTCAAACCACATCACTAATGCTCTATTATCCCACCACTCTGCCACCAATATGTCACAAACGGCATTTGGTTGCCCCAGTTCCTTTTTCAGGGGAATTTATGATCCCACTTTCCAGTTCCGGTTTTGGAACTTGCAGCTCTCTGTCACCCCCCTTACCCTCAGGTCAGTCAGGGAACTGCACCTAGGATAAGTAGTCGCCAGACGGGCCGCCTGGATGTGTACTGGCTATTAGGCACTCTGCAGTGAGGGCGATAACCTATTCCCGTCCCAGGCAGGATATACACTTATTAAACCCCATCCGTCACTGCCAGAGTTTCCCAGATACCCTAAAACACACTTTGCCCCCACCAGCTCCGGGTTCTATGAAAATCTGGTCAGGAGCCAACCCCAATCAGTAGCATTGGCTCAGTTTCGCATGGAGGTCATGAAGATATCTTTATAGAGCAAGGAGGAACGCAGCTAGTAATTTTATATTTTACTCCAAAAAGTAAGCAGTGTTTACAAAAGTATACAAGATATTATAAAGGGAGACAATTTACAATATATACAGAGCAATTATGAAATAAAAAGGATGAAAGATGAAAGAACACTTACAGTATCTCAGAGACAATGGTGGAGGTGGGGGGAGGGATTCTCAAGGACCAGGGGTCAGTCCACAGCAGGGATGGTATATGCTGTCCTCCTCCAAGCACTGAACCCCCTGCAAAATGGCTGTCCCTGTTTTATAGTTGGTCCCTTAACTAAGGAACTCCCCCTGGGCTGACCACACTGGGTGGTTGGGGAACTCCCCTTTCTGAACAGTTATGAAATACTCTATTACCCATATCTCTTAGGGTGGACCTCATAGAAGAAAGACAAAAATTATCATTATGCTCAGCATGACATGGGGGTTCATTTAAATATAAAGCACAAAGTGGCTTCATGCCCTGCTTATGGAGAAATCCATTCCTCGGATTCTGATGATTCTGGGTCCTAGAGATTTCACTGGGGTGTGGGTCTACTGATCTGCATGCAAATATGTAACTTTCATATCTATAGCACCAACTGGGGTCAAGATATGCCCTAATATTATGTTTCTAAATAAGCAAAAGAGCACATGTCTTGGAGCGGCCTCAAACCAGATTCAGCTGGTCATTAAAGCTACTCAGGGGCTGCTAGCAAACTAGTATCACGTTACACAGAGTGTGTAGTGAGAAGGAGCTGGGGGGGGGGTCAAAAAGCCTACAGCGTGTGTCTGAGGAGAGTGTCGGGGAAGCCATGGATTGTTCTAGAAATGTGTGATGATAAAGAAAACCATACATCATATTTATATTATCGTGACAGGTGCAGCATTCCTAGTCAGTATTTCGTGGGTGATTGCCATAGTACAGCCAAAATCATCCTCATGGTGTGCGAACCAATGCGGATATCGCCCCAACAGAGCTTCCACTTGTTGAATTTGCAACGGAGTAAGGTCGGACAGCTCAACCCGCATTTGTTCCAATATACGCTGTCCTTCGCAGATATGCTGAGGGTCCGGTGTCAGGGACGTATCCATCTCCACAACCCAAGGGTCCCTGTGCTTCATCATCAACTGCATGGCCTGAGATGGTATCGCTTCTTCTGGCATTCCTATAATTCTGGCCACTTCACTTTTGGTAGTTAGGGTGATGGCATCCTCTCCTAAATTAATGCAATGTACTGGGACCGTCCCGTCACGTACAATGGCCAGTGTTTGCTCAACGAGGAGGCCTGAGGGTAGCTGTACAGTGGTAGTTGGTTCAATTTGGATCTCAACCCCTTCCAGAGGGGTACAAGCCCGCACAGGCAGGGTAAGCACGGTCTGTCCTGGTGGCAAGACGAGTTTAGCAGAGGTCGGGACAATCACCTTTCCCAACGTTCCTCTGTCACTGGCCGCTTCCTGGGCTTGAGCCACGCATATTTACTGTTGAAACACTCTTCTTTGGGAGTGTGCGGGCTCCACTGCTTCAGAGTTACCTCTGGGGGCTCTTTAAGAAGGAGACTCCTGAATTCTCTCAATATGTTCATTCCCAGAGTGACAGCTTGTCCGTTACTGGCTTCTCCCTTAGTCAGCTCTACTCTCCTACGTCCCAAATCTTTACCACAGGTGGTTACCTGCATCCAGACCATCCCTGCGACCGGGATGGGCAGGTGATTGGCAGCTGTTATTTTTATCACCGATCCCTACTCAGGCAGCATTGCGTCAGTGAAGTGCCACCGGAAGTAAGTTTCAGACATCGTAGTCACCTGAGAGCCCGTATCCAGCAGGCAACATACTGCTCGGCCGTCAAGTTCTGCCCAAACGAGAGGGCACATAGAGACTAAATTTGTGGGACTTCTCTTAATCCTTCGTGATGGTTCAGGCTCCGGGTGGCGCCCCCCAGACTTGGAGCCTTCTAGTTTAATGGACGTTGTTGAAGGGGCCTACCCCGTTGGGGGCACTCCCGAGCCAAATGTCCAATTTCTCCACAATTATAACAAGTGAGAGGTCTCTCTCTACGGAACATCCTTGTTTCCCAGCGGAATTCGGGGTCACCTCTGCCCCCTGGCGAATCCGAAGCTCTTACTGGTCTCTTCACATCAGCCAGTTCTCCTCAAATTTCCTGGATCTCCTTCCGTAATTCTTCCACCCTTTGTGGTCCCTGGGGGTCATAACATTATGGAATTTCTAGCTTCTTCATCCAAAGCCATTATGGCTGTCTCAGCTTCTAATGCCGGGATCATGGGATGCATTCTCATTATTCCCCTCATGCATTCAGTCCAGCTCCAAAACATAGTGTTACTCCCTGTAAACTTGGAAGATTGTTTAACATAGCCCCCAGGGAAATACTGGTCCTTGGGCTCACCCCAACTGCTTGGTCTCCTGCCTCCATGCTGGTAGACTGCTTTCTGCCGACTACGCCAATTGTAGTGGTCACAGGAACCAGGGATGCAGTGATGAGCAGGGTTTATTACAGGGGATACTCCACGCAGGGAGGGTATAGGTTATGAAGGAGTTAAATTTGTGAAGGTAATAGGGAAAACAAACAAATGTCTATGAAGCGGGTAAACTTATCAGTCTGATGGTTACCGGGCTGTGGAAGCTTGTAATCCCACGATGGCACCGCAGATGGGGCGTGAAGTCTCTGGCTTGGTCCTGAAGAAAGTTGATGCACTGTCTCCTAATAGAAGCGGTGTACCCTGGCTCTCCTAAGCAAGGTCCTGCGGGAACGGAGTAACGTGTGTGACGTAAAGGAATCTCTGATACTGCTGGGTGTGGCAGTGTTCAGTGGCGGAGGCAGGAATTGAGCTAGCAGGCCCTGTCTGATCCGCCTGTGCAGAGCTGCACAAGCGGAGGGTTTAGTCACAGGGATGAGTGGGCACACACCGCCACGCTTCTCACAGTCAGCAGTTATGGGTGGAGTCAAACTGCAGTATGGGCCTGTACTGTCGCATCGCCCCACGGAGAGAGAACCAACTGTCTCCTGCTGCGTTCTCTGTCCTCCCACCGAGTCTCCTCTTTTACCATGCACAGCCTCTTTTATATCTGTCACACCCCTTCAGCCCAGTGCAAAGGTTAGTACAGGTCAGACTGCTTTCCCCCGGCAACAATGGTGACAGCCCCGATGGCTCTGGGACCGGCACGAGAGAGGCATCACAGGCCCAGTTCATTTTCCTACACCAGCTCCTCAATAATAAAAGGAACAAGCTGCTACCACCAATCTTGTATACAGGCCGACTGGACGACCCTTTCAGGCAGAGTATGGTATATACACCTCCAATTCCAACCTATGGAATAT
>VIAB01011586.1:50838-61800 GCA_009801035.1 Oophaga pumilio
AATTTCCGCGGCAATTCCGCAACGTGTGAACTTAGCCTTAGAGGAACAAAAACAGACAACTCAAACTAACAATATAACAGAAAAAAAGAAGATAAACATGGGAGGGTGCTGTGTCCCCCCAATGAAGGCTATGAGGAACAGATTTTACGGTAAGCAACTAAAAATCCTGTTTTCTCTATCGCTTCATTGGGAGACACAGGAACCATTGGACGTCCTAAAGCAGTCCCTGGGGAGGGAACAGCAGAAAACTTAATTTAGGTCGGAGAACTCAACAATGCCGCCTGCAAGATCCTTCTGCCTAGGCTGGCATCTGCCGAAGCGTAGGTATGGACCTTATAAAACTTGGCGAACGTATGAATGGAGGACCAAGTTGCCGCCTTGCAAAGCTTTAGAGTGGATGCTTAGGAGGCGCCCACTGCCCGGGTAGAGTGAGCCTTAATCCTAGGGGAGGCACTCTGTTCTTAACCCGCTAAGCCTCCACAATTGCAGTTCTGATCCAGCAAACAATCGTAGCCTTGGACACAAGCAGGCCTCTTCGAGCACCATCTGGAATGACGAAAATAGAGTCCGTCTTCCTGAAGGGGGCGGTCCTAGCCAGATAGATTCTCACCGCCCTGACCAGGTCTAATCTGTTCAGAGAACGCTCCAGAGAATGAGTCGGAGTGGGACAAAAAGAAGGGAGGACAATATCCTAATTTAGGTGAAAGACACCACCTTGGGAAGGAAGGAAGACGGAGGCCGCAAAACCACCTTATCCTGGCGAAGAACCAAGAAAGGAGGGCGACAGGAAAGAACCAACTTCTGAAAGCAGAAGGATAAATTCTTCTGGAAAGGAATGGAAAGTGCTGACACCTGACCCTTTAGCGAACTAAGGGCCAAACCAGCGTCAAGTCCTGCCTGGAGAAAAGCCAAAATGGAAGGGAGAGAAAAGGACATCGGCGGAATGTGATAAGACTCACACCAGCTGAAATAGGCTTTCCAGGTCCGAAAATAGACCCTGGAAGACGGCGGCTTCCTAGCCTGTATCATGGTGTGAATCACCCGATCAGAAAATCCAGACTCTCTCAGAACCGCGGTTTCAACAGCCACGCCGTTAAATTAAGCGACCAAGAATTCTGGTGGCAGATCGGACCTTGGGACAGAAGCACCATCCTGTCTGGGAGCCTCAAGGGGCGTCCTCAAGAAGATTGACGATCTCTGCGAACCAAGACCTTCTGGGCCAATCCGGCGCGATCAGTATGACCGGCACCCCTTTCGCCTTTATCTTCAACAGCCTGGAAAGTAGGGGAAGGGGACGAAACAGGGAAGCAGAAACTGCGACCAGGGGACGGCCAGAGCGTCGGCGCCCACCGCGAGAGGATCCCAGGACCTGGAGACGAACAATGGAACCTTCCTGTTCAGCCGGGCTGTCATGTGGTCCACATCCGGAGCTCCCCATCGAAGTCAAATCTGATAGAAGAACTCCTGATGCAGGGACCACTCTCCCGCCGTGAGACCCTCGCGGATGAGAAAATCGGCGGCCCAAATGTGCACGCAGGGAATATGCATTGCAGATATCGCCGGAACAGTCGCCTCTGCCTAGAGGAGAATCTTGGATACCTCAGCCAACGCCAAGGCACTCTGAGTCTCTCCCTGGTGGTTGACATATGCCACAGCCATGGCACTGTCCAGCTGAATTCGGACTGGCAGAGCCTTGAGAAGCCTTTCCCAGTGATGGAGTGACAGAAGAATGGCCTTTATCTCAAGGATGTTAATTGGCAGAGAGGATTCCTCTGCCGACCAACGTCCCTGGACAGTGGCAAAATACTGCACCCCAGCCAAGAAGGCTTGCGTCCGTCATCACCACCTGCCAGTGAATGGGAAGGAAGGACCGGCCCTGGAAGATGAGAGGGTCTGACAGCCACCAACTGAGGGACTGTCTGACTCGGGAAGATAGCCACATCAAACGATTCAGAGAGAGAACAGACATGTCCCACTGCAAAAGGATGGCCTGCTAAAGTGGTCTTGAATGGAACTGCGCAAAAGAGATCGCCTCTGACGCTGCCACCATCCTTCCCAAAACCTTCATGGCTGAGCGGAAGGAAAGAAGCCGAGGGCCTTACAGAGAGCGAACTCCCTGCTGGAGGATTTCTCTCTTCTATTTGGGAAGAAAAACCCTTGTCTGACGGGTGTCGAACAGCATGGCAAGAAAAATAGGGCGCTGAGTCGGAACAAGGCAGGACTTGCCACCCAAAATGGGACAGGGTGTCGAGAACGATGGCCAGGCTTTCTTGAGCCTAAGGAAAGGACGGAGCCTTGATGAGGAGGTTGTCGAGGGAAGGGATAAGCACTAGGCCTCTGATCTTCAAAAATGGCCATCAACGCTGCCATGGTTTTTGTGAAAACCCTGGGAGCGGTTGCGAGACGGAAAGGCAGGGCGACAAATTGAAAATGGTACTGCAGTACCGTAAAACGCAGGAATCTCTGATGCCCTGTGAAAATAGGGACATGAAGATAGGCGCCTTGGATGTCTATGGATCACAGAAATTCCAGCACCTCCATGGAGGCAATTACTGAACGAAGAGACTCCATCCTAAAATATCACAGGCGGACACATTTTTGTTTCTTCGGCACCACAAACGGGAACGATGACCCCCAAACTGAGAAGGGAGGTAATGGATGCAAAGAACCCTGGAACCAAAGAAGTGTCTCTTGGCGGACGGGATTCAAAGAATCGATCTCGGGGACGCGAAACAAAACCTATTTTGTATCCAGAGAAAACAACTTCTCTGACCCATGCGTCTTCCACCGAGACGAGCCAAACGTCTCTGAAAAAAAAGGAGACGACTGCCCAGCTTAGGAAATACTTGAGATAAGTCATGCCGATGAAGATCTGCCAGGTCTGGGCCTGGTGGATCTACCGTGGGCATTACAGGAACACCAGAAGCCTTTTTCCTATCCTGGCGCACCTGCGGCCTCTGCTGGTGGGAAAATCTCCGTTGCTGCGAAGTGGCGAAAGGGACAAAAGAACCGAAACTGCTGCTTCAGAGGAGGCCGGCGAGGTTTGGACTGGGGAAGGAGGGAACTCGTGCCCCCAGTGGAGTCCTTTATAATTTGGTCCAACCTGGAGCCAAACAGACGGGACCCCTGGAAAGGCAGACTGGTAAGGGACTTTTTTGACGATAAGTCCACCTGCCAGGCCTTAAGCCAAATAGTCTGTTGGATGGCCACAATATTGCTGCACGCCTGAGCTGCGCAGGATGCAGCATCCAGGGAGGCAAACACCATGTACTTTCCTGCATGAGAAATCTGGTCCATGAGGTCGGCCCTGACGAAGTTGTTTGGCCCATTTAGCTATGGACTTCGACACCCAGGTAGAGGCAAAAGCCGGGCATAATGTAGAACCGGCTGCTTCAGGGTATGTGCACATGTTGCGGAATCTGCTGCGGATCCGCAACGGATTTGCCGCTGCAGTCCGCAGCAGAACTGTAAGTCATGTACAATACCATTATATTAAATGGAAATCAAAAAACGCAGTGCACATGCTGAGGATTTTGTGCGGATTTATAACTGCAGCATGTCACTTTTGTGCAGTTCCGCAGCGTTTTGAGACCTTCTCTTTATAGGAATCCGCAGGTCTCAAATTGCAGGGGAAATCTGTACAAAAACTGCGGAAAATCCACAGCAAATCCGCAGGTAATTTTACCTGCGGATTTAGCAAAATCTGTGTGGAAAATTTCACAGCAGATTCTGCAACGTGTGCACATACCCTCAAAGGCTGACTTTGCGAACGATTATATGATCCTGTCATTCGAATTCTTGAGGGATACCCCATTAGTAAGCGAGAGGACATTGTTGGACAGCCTGGAAACTGGCAGGTCCACGTCAGAGAGACTGCCCAGTCAGCGGTAAGCTCAGGAGAGAAGCGATATAGGATGCCGAGGCACTTCCCTCTTTGAAAGCGTCTTGTCGGGTTCTCCCTTTCTCTGGCAAGTACCTCCTCAAATTTTCTGTGTGGAGCAAAGCCATTTGAAGGTGGTTTCGACCATCTAAACGAAACGGCTTGATCTGCGGATTCCGTAGAGGGATCCTTAATGCTAAACGTCTGATTGACCACCACAATGAGGCTCTGGACCATATCTCTTACGTTAGAGGCTTGGTCTGAATCCAGGTCCGAGTCATCCTCTGATAGCGAGTCCGAGACCGCCTCGCCTGACTCGGGAGAGGATCGGGAAGAGGCAGACCACCGGGAGGGACCGGCGAGATGGAGCGGGAAGAGGACCCGAATGACACGCCTGCCTGGATCTCTTGCAGCTCAGGTTGATAGGCCCAGACGGTAGGCCTACCCTACCGCTCTGTGACAGAGAGGAAGCCACACTGGGATAGGGTTCTCGCTCTCTCCTGGGGCAGAAAGGGGGCTCCTGGGCGGTGGGTACAGTGTGGATGCTGCAGTCCTGACAGAGGGGAGAAGACTGACTTGAGGGAAGCTTGCATTTACACAAAGAGCATACAAAGTGTCTGACAAGAGCAGAGAAGGAGGAAGAAGAGGAGGAGGCAGGAGGACAGAAACGCTCTCCTTTGGAATTAGGCAGGATAAGGAGACCCACTAACTGATGGCAGGTTAGGGGACAGGAAGAAATGAAGAGGAGTGTCAGTCTGCAGAGCAGAGCTACTCACAGCAAGTGCAGTAGTCCTGTAGTCTTCTGCCAGGCTGTTGGGCTAGTTGCGCTGAAGATGTAGGTCCCGCAGAGAGAGGGTCACCATCCGGATCCACATGCAGGAAAAATGGAGACCGCAAGGAGAATGACAGGGGCCGGGAGGATAAAAGCGCGCGCTGCAGGGATGCACGCTGAAAAAGCCCGCTCTAAGGCCGAAAGAAGGGGCGGAGCCAATCGCCAGGTCCAGGAAGAGAAACATGGTGCCAGCTCCAAGCTGAGAGATGAAGCCGAGGGGAAGAGGTGGGACTAGCCGCAGGCCGGAAGGAAGCATCAAGCGACGGGCGGGAGAAAAGCCCGCTCGAAATGCAGGGAAAAAGGGGGGGTGAAGCCAACACAGCCACTAGGCCCGAGAGAATCCAGGACCTAAATTATGGCTGGTGACCGCCAGAGCATGGGGGAGCAGCGAGGAGGTCTCAAAAAACACTAGAAAAGGTAGCACCAGTGCCCCAATGCATAGGAAATAAGGGGAGAAAGGCTCCTAATGATCCTAGAAGGACCAAACCCCTGAAATAAAAGGAAAGGATTTACCGCTCATCTTCTTCTATCTTCTTACTTCTTTCTTGCTGTCGTCTTCTTTACTTGGTTCTGCACCTCGTCTCTGGAAGGGACCTGGGGGAAAAGAGAGAGAAGTACCTCCCCATCCAGGTATGATCACACTTCCGAAATCCTGATGTGGGACGTCCACACCTCCTCAAAACGACAGGCTATGGTGGGCGAGTGGGAGTGAGTCAGGCCCGGATCTGGATCACCACACACGCTTCTGTGTTAGGGGTTGTAGCCCTGCCGACTAGACCTATGAGGATACGGTGTGGCAGTACATGCCGTACTCAGTCTCTGCGTGGGATTACAGTTGTGACTGTTCACACTGTATCTTTCCCGAGGAATCTGAAAAGAAAACGCAGGTAGATATGGGTCTAAAGACCCATGTCCACCTCCTACTGATGCTAAGCTAAAACTGATTAACCTAGTGCCAGTCGATGGATGGGGTGTATACTGCAAAGGAGGAGCAAACCTTTTTTTGTGCATAGTGTCAGCCTCCTAGTGGCAGCAACATACACCCATGGTTCTTGTGTCCCCCAATGAATCGATAGAGAAATAAAGAATTTGTATAGCGATTGAATAGCCAAAAAAAAAAAGTTAAATTGTCCTAACTAAATATCATCTTTTATTAAAGTAGAAAACCTGATCATTAGCAGATTGCTGTACACAGGGTTGCTGAACCCCCTGATGATTACAGAAAGTCTGCAAAAAGTAGCTGCAGACTGCATCACCAGGATAAATGAAAACATTTCCAACAAATGTGTGCCCATGTAATGCTTGGTTGACTCTAGAGATAGTTGCTTTTACAAAGGCTCTGGTTAACAAAGGTGAATCACAGGTGAAGGCAGCAAGAAAGATGCTCCCGATGAGGGGAGTCCTGCCCGTAAGTTGCTCTCCTGTGATAAGTGGTGCTGCTACAGGACAAGGTAGTTTACACTTCAAAGTCTACAAGAGTACATTTAGTCAATTATGGGGCACTTGATAAGATATTAGGGGACTAAATTTTAGACAAGTCTTTGCAGTCCATTAAGAAGGTTGTCTCATCTCGTTTATTCTGTTAAACACAAAATAATAATCCATACATATAGGGGGTTGTATACATCATTATTAGAAGAAACACCAAAAGAAGAAATGCAAGCCATGTAAAATCATAAATTTTATTTAATACATGCAGCCAACACTATTAAAACCATATAAAAGAATGGAACACCACAGGTAATGAGAAAAAATGGGGGACAACTGCCAACAATCGTAATAGTAAGTATCTTGCCAATAATAAAAGAAGTCTTTATGTACTACACATCATATGGGAAACGGGTGCCGGGCATGGTGGGACCCTGCTAATAGGTTGCCACTAGGGTTGATTGAATCGCCTTGGATAAGAGCTTATCCGGATAGCTATAGCGCTTACCAAATAGCTAACTCTGTATCCTGTATACCTGGAAAGCTCCCGATAATCAGCTGCTCGGCGCCGTAGGTGCATGTGTCATTGTCTGTGATAGTTACACCACATGCATGGAAAGCCCAACAAACAGCCTCTCCATGCATGTGTTGTGGCTGTCACACGGCAGCCATACATGCAGATGCGGCGCCAAACAGCTGATTATCAGTAGCTCTCCAGGATACCGAGGCAGCTCTTCGATAAGCGCCACAGCTATTCGGATAAGCACTTATCCAAAGCTATTCGATCAACCAGGGCTGTGGAGTTGGAGTCGTAGTCGGAGCCCATTTTGGTGGAGTTGGAGTCGGTGTCATGGAAATTGAGGAGTTGGAGGTTTGGCTTACCGACTCCACAGCCCTGCAATCAACCCTAGTTGCCACCACTACTGGACCTCTTTGGGTATCATTTATATGAATTGTTTATTAGATTTGTGCAATACCTGATCTATTATATAGCAGGTCCACTTGGGCAGAGCACTATTGAGCACTTTATATCATCCCACACTTACATGTGATTGGTCTGTGATTCTGTATACCCAATTAAATAAAATAAATTTAAAATGTATCCTTATGTCATTCTTATCATCATCTTTAAACCATTGGTTCTACTTTCCCATATGATATGTAGAACATAAAGACTTCTTTTATTTTTATTGGCAAGATATTTACTATTACAATTACTGGCTGTTGTCCCCCATTTTTTTGTCAATACATGTGGTGTCCCATTTGTTTATATAGTTTTAATTGAATAGGTTACATGTAATAAATAACATTTATGATTTTCTATGGCTAGCATTTCTTCTTCTTTTGGCGTTTCATCTCATTAAACAGGTAAAATTGCGAAGTGCTTGCAACTTGGCATTTTACCTCATTAACCCCTTTCTGACCTTTGACGTACAATCCCGTCCATGTGACCTGGGCCTTATTGACCATGGACGGGATAGTACGTCATATGCGATCGGCCGGGTTAGGGCTAGGGTTAGAGGTGTGTTGGGTTTAGGGTTGGAGTTAGAATTGAGGGGTTTCTACTGTTTAGGTACATCAGGGGCTCTCCAAATGCGACATGGCATCTGATCTCAATTCCAGCCAATTTTGCACTGAAAAGTCAAACGGCGCTCCTTCCCTTCTGAGCTCTGCCATGCGCCCAAACAGTGGTTCCCCCCCACATATGAGGTATCAGCATACTCAGGACAAATTGCACAACTTTTGGGGTCCAATTTGTTCTGTTACCCTTGGTAAAATAAAAAAAATTTGATCTAAAGTAAATTTTTTGTGAAAAAAAAGTTAAAATGTTTATTTTTTTTAAACATTCCAAAAATTCCTGTGAAGCACCTGAAGGGTTAATAAACTTCTTGAATGTGGTTTTGAGGACCTTGAGGGGTGCAGTTTTTAGAATGATGTCACTTTTGGGTATTTTCTATCATATAGACCCCTTAAAGTGACTTCAAATCTAATGTGGTCGCTTAAAAAAAATGGTATTGTAAAAATGAGAAATCACTTGTCAACTTTTAACCCTTATAAATTCCTAACAAAAAAAAATTTGGTTCCAGAATTGTGCTGATGTAAAGCAGACATGTGGGAAATGTTATTTATTAACTATTTTGTGCGATATAACTCTCTGATTTAAGAGCATAAAAATTAAAAGTTTGTAAATTGCGAAATTTTCACCGAATTTCTACTTTTCCCACAAATAAAATCGAACAAATTTTACCACTAACATGAAGTACATTATGTCACGAAAAAACAATCTCAGAATCGCCAAGATCCGTTGAAGCGTTTCAGAGTAATAACCTCAAAAATGGGACAGAGGTCAGAATTGTAAAAATTGGACTGGTCATTAACGTGCAAACCACCCTCAGAAGTAAATGTGTTAAAATTCTGCACCGTTTTTAAGAAAGGAGGTAGTTTTAATTCTATAATTTACTGCTCATTGCCTAGGTTACCGTCCACCTCTGATAGACAAGAATTTATTTTTCTCCTGTAAACGGTATTAATGGTAACAGCCATGAAAGATCTAGGTCAACAAAACAAGAAGACATTTTGTAGCTGCACATATCTGTAGACTCACCTTTCCATGTCATCTTCTCCTAGTAATAACGGAGGGAGCGGCAATAGAGGAAGTGTGGAGGTTTTCAAGTGAGGGATAATGAAGTTAACATGTGGCTGTGGCTTAGTAGTGGACACTGATGGCGGCTGGGAATTTGACTGAACGGATGCGGTTGATGCCCGAGTGTGACTGGTGGGAGTCACTGAAGCTGCCACAATGGCAGGAAGGGGAAGGAATGTCAATGACGGTGGAGGAGGTAAAGGTGGAGGCTGCTGAGAAACAGCAGGTGAAGGAGGAAGAGGCGGTAGTGGAGGAGGCGGTGAACATGTGGGTAAAGGAGGCAGGGGAGTCTTCAAAGCAGGCAAAGGGGGAGGAATATCTTTTTCTTTCTCTTTGTCCGTCACTGCCTCTTTTGGCGTCAATACCTCTTCTTTGATGGGGGTACATTTATTTTCCTTAACTCCTTGAGTCTTGGTATCCTTAGTTGATATCAAAGGTTTCTTTTCAATCTCCTCTGTTTTGATGGAAACAGATATCGTCTTGTCCACATTTGCTGTAACTGAAAGTTCTGTATCAGAAACAGATTTGTCCATTTTAAGAATTTTGGTTATCTTTTTGGCATCCATCATGGACAGTCCTTTCCCATCACCAGTCTCTCTTTTTATTAACGGACTGCCCTTGGTATCTCTACCTGCTGCTGCAGCAGCTAATGCTCGCTCCTTTTTTTTGCGGCTAAGCTCTGCACCTAGACTGGAGTTTAGTGGCAGCCGAGCAGGTGAAATACTGGAATGGCGACTTCGAGACTGAGACTTCTTATTCTTTCGGGAAGATGATGATTTCCTTGAGTATATGGGACTCCTGCTTCGGGATTTGACAGACTTTCTGTAATGAAAAAAAAAAGTTATCAGTACTAAGTAAAACACAAAGGAGCTAGTTGCACATCAATTGTCAGATTTTAAATAATCTTGTGAAAACTGAAGCAAGCCACAATATGAAATCACTATTTAATGTCAAAGAGGGTAAAGGCTGGCCCAAAAAGCAACGCAGGGCGGCACTACCAGACTTCTTTTTAGGCCGGGGGTCACACTTGCGAGTGAGATGCGAGAAACTCGCTTCAATACCAGGCACTCGGGACTGGAGTGTGCGGCTCCATGTATTTCTATGCAGCTGAATGCTCCGGTCCAAGTGCAAGTTTCTCGTATAACACTCGCAAGTGTGACCACGGCCTTATACCACCTAGCGGGACAGCTTAGGGCAATTGACTCATGAATGCCCGATACTCCTCTGCCAAGGCCGGTGTCACACTTGCGTGTGTGATGCGAGAAACTCGCATGAGTCTCTCGCTTCAACACCTGGCACTGTCGCCGACACTCGGACCGGAGTGTGCGGCTACATGTATTTCTATGAAGCCGCACACTCCGTTCCGAGTGCCGGCGGTAGTGCAGGGGGTTGATGCGTGAGTTTCTCACATCACACACGCAAGTCTGACACCGGCCTAACTCAGAGAATCATCTGGCACAAGTGGTGGGGATGAACTGTTTATTGGGATTTCTGAAGACAGATAAACCAAACATTCTAGGATGTTACCTCTTCATAGGTTTGCCAGCACAATCTGGAGACAAGCTAAAAGAGTGGTTGATTTCACTGAGGTTGTGGCAGAAATGCTACTCTGGCACAACACATACTTCCCTTCTCTACAAGAACATTCCTCCTCTGCTTTCTGGAGCTCCAGAAATGTATTGAAAGTAAAAGATATATACTCAAAATATTCTAATGTCTTTTGAACAGATAAACAGACTCAGAACCCAGTCCCAAGACCTCAATTCTTCAGGTACCTACAACTTAAGCCCCCGTCTCGCCTGGAAACCCGACGTGTACCTTGGTTACCAGCTCCCTGCATCAGGGCGCTGGTATCCAACGTACACTGCGGGTAACTAAGCGACGTTACCCGCAGTGTCACTGTGCTGATCGCTGCCTGAGCTGCCTGTTTGGCAGCTCAGCAGCGATCATGTAGCGACACACCAGCGATCCTGATCGTTGTCGGGATCGCTGGTGTATCGCTATGTGAGACCCGGGCTTTAGGACAGCGATCTAATCCCACATAGGTACAGGCACGCAGATATCTTCTCTCCCACTGATCGGCATACTTAAATCACAGGGACACAAGGTCTTATCGCCAAGCTATACACCTATCTACTATCAGCAAACATGGACTCTACTACTGAGGGTATGTGCACA
>VIAB01011587.1:23044-34885 GCA_009801035.1 Oophaga pumilio
GTGGTAGACTTGAAGGAAGGTTTCCTTCTGTCTCCATGGGAAGGGGGTCGGTCCTGTTGGGTGGAGCCACCTGAGGCGGTGAACGGACGGAAAGGGCGAAAGGGCTGTGGTCCCTTCCTGTTGTAGGGACGTTTTGGTCTGGATTGGGACAGAGAGCTACCCTTGCCCCCTGTGGCGTCAGACATGATCTGGTCTAGTTTGGACCCGAAGAGCCTAGAGCCCTGGAAGGGGAGGCTGGTTACGGACTTTTTTGATGCTGGGTCCGCATTTCACGCCTTTAGGCAAAGAACCCGGCGAATTGCGAGGATGTTGCTGTTTGCCCTTGCGGAGCAGGCGGCGGCGGCATCCAAGGAGACGTTGATGTATCTGCCTGCTTGAACGATCTGGTCCGCTAAGTCGGAAAGGTCCTCTGTTGGGGCCTCCGACGCAATGCCCCGTTTGAGAATTTTGGCCCAGGCCGATACGGCTTTTGCCACCCAAGTGGAGACGAAGTTGGGGCATAGTGATGCGCCTGATGCCTCAAAGGCAGATTTTGTCAGGGCTTCGATCTGTGTCCGTGGCGTCCTTGAGTGCCGCAGCGTCAGGGATGGACAGGACCGTATGGGCGGACAAGCGGGAGATAGGCGGGTCCACCTTGGGGTACTCGGACCATTTGGTTACCAGGTCAGAGCTGAAGGGGTATAGGAAGTCTAGTCGTCTCCTTCCCGGGGTTATCCCAGTGTCGGGCTGTAGTAGCTTCGAACTCCTTGTGATTGGGGAAAACCCTTAAGGGTCTGACCCTTTTGAATATGACAGAGTCGTCCTGGGCAACTGCCTCGTCCTCTTTAATTTCGAGGGTCTATACAATAGCCGAGATGAGGCTATCAACCATGTCCCGTAGGAATGATCGTCCTCTGAGTCAGACCCTGACTGGGACGGTATGTCCGACCCGATGTCCGCCTCTGGGGAGGGGGAACGGGTAGAGCGGGGCAGACTGGGAGTTGCCGATGGGCCCGGTGAGCTGGACGGGGAACTAGAACGAGTACGCTTTCTGGTTCTGTTCTTTGCTCTGCCTCTGTGAGGGTCGTGGTAGGGTGCAGGCGAATCGCCGTGGGTGGTGTTCGTAACACTGGTGGCGGCAGTTAGCTGTGGCATACGCTCCAGTACCTGTACGAGGGACTGCAATATTTTTCTCAAGTCCGAGATGGACTGAGACATAGCGACAGCCCACTCCGGAGGCATTGG
Source organism: Oophaga pumilio (assembly GCA_009801035.1). Taxonomy (NCBI): domain Eukaryota; kingdom Metazoa; phylum Chordata; class Amphibia; order Anura; family Dendrobatidae; genus Oophaga; species Oophaga pumilio. The sequence continues at coordinate 24,269 of VIAB01011587.1, forward strand.
CGGTTTCCTGATGGGCAGACATGGTGGTGGTGGTGAGGACGCAGGACGAGCAGAGGGGGGACGCTTGGCCTGAAGCCCACTTTTTCTTACAAAGGGCACAAGCGTAGTGGACCACCGTGGGGATCTGAGCAACGGTGTGCTGTTGCTGCGAGGGCCCAGCTGTTGAGCGAAAACGGCCTTACACGGAGGGCTATACTGCTGAGTGGAGTGGGGGCTACGTGGGGTTTTGGTAGGGTCTGTCGGGGTGCAGAGCCTACCAGTGCCCCTGCTTAACGGTACCCAGTGATCGGCGGTGGCAGCTGCGGTATGGAGTGCAGTAACTGTGTCCCCCAGAGGCGGGCAGGCGAAGCCGGGGATGGGTCCTCCTGTGTGCTGGCGCTGTGAGACACGTGCAGGGTCTGTGGAGGCTTGTGCGGCGTCCACGCGCTGATGCAGGAAGCGGTGGGTGGCGTTTGTGTGTCGACGATAGCGCCAGAAGGAGGTGTGTCCGGCCGGAGTTTGGGGGACGGGGAACGCTTTGTTCCCTGGCTGGTTCGCCTCGTGGGCGATGTGCGGCCTTACAGCAGGGTGGAGCCGGCGCCGGGGCTAGCGCAGGCAGGGGGCGCATCCCAGCGCTGTTGATGCGACGCTGGGGCGTATATAGGGCGGGACTCCGTACGGGGGCGTGTTCTGTCCGGGGTCTGACGTCAGAGGAGGGACGCCCTGCGCGTCTCAGGAAGGGGAAGTGGCCTGGCTGAGAGCAGTGAGGCGAGGAAGGGCCAAGAAGGTGGTGCCGTGCGCTCTGTTGGCGTGGACTTGCGTGGGGTAATGCGCGGCCATGCGTCCGTGGCTTTCGGGGGTGCTGTTTACCCTGTCCCTCTCTGGGGATACCCTGGGAGTCCTGGAGCGATCGCGCCGAGTGGCGTTTGGGTCAGGCTGGGCGAGGGGAGGGGGGGTTGGTACCTCTGGTCCGATGGTAGTTGCTGGAGCGGAGGATGATCCTCCTTAATGCACCGTCTCCGGACGGTGCAGAAGACAGCGTCAACCCCTTTAGAAAAAGGGGGGAGGCCACCGCCGGTGGCCGCCGTCTTCCTCTCAGCCCTCTCCTAGGAGAGGGGTGAGAGGCAAGGACTAGCCACCCAGGGTCCTCTGAAGCACCCGTGAGGGTGACAGAGGACCAAGTCCTGCAAGCGGGTCCGAGAGTGGGCAGTGTTGATTATTCGCACGCTGCTCTCTCGGTCGCTAAAGTGTGGGTAAAACAGGGTGAGTAATCTGCACCCTGTTACCCGAAGAGATGAATCTGGAAAACAAAGGGAAAACGTTAATAACACAACACAAAACCTGTAAGAGAAAAAAGCTGCGGATCTGTTGTTAGATCCAGGTCCGCCTCCTAAAGACACTAAGCAAAAACTGAGTTGCTTTGTGCCTGTCGGTGGGTGTATACTGCTGGGGAGGAGTCAGCTTTTGCCTTATTTGCATAGTGTCAGCCTCCTAGTGACAGCATCATACACCCGTAGTAACCTGTGTCCCCAATGAAGCGATAGAGAAATAACTATTTTTAACAAAAAATTTTTATTAGCCCCAGATTTTACATTTTCACACAAGTGGGTAAAAATAGCACCAAGATATGTCCCACAATTTCTACTGAATGTGGCAATACCCCATATGTGGCTGTACAGTACTGCTTAACCATACAGAGACTCAGGAGGAACAGATCACTATTTGCCTCCTGCAGCACAGATGTTCGTAGAATAGTTTGCTGACTCCATATAGAGCCCCAAATTGCTAAAAAAAAGCAGACTCCCCCCTCTAGTGACCCCATTTTGTAAACTATACCCCCTTGGGGAATTTATCTACAGGTGTACTAATTATTTTGACTCCATGGATGTTTAACAGAAACAAGCAGCAATGAATGTTGCCAAGTGAAAATTGCAAACTGCTGTTGCAGTCACCAGTACTTTATGCTCAGCTCATGCTTCTGGAGACATGCACCGGTAAGTTAGGCGGGCTATCATCGCTTCAGAAATGCCAAACGTGGATGCAATATGTGGTTTAGGTACACTGTGGGGCTCAGAAGGGAGGGGGACATTTGGATTTGAGAGCGGAGAAATTGCTGAATTTCTTTTGGCGGGTGAGCCATTTCGCTTTTCCAGAACCTTTGTGCTACCAGTAACGAGGAAGCCCCCATATTTTCGTTAATAGATGACAGACATGAGTGAGGGCTTGCTTTTTATTTGAGGACTGAGTTGAAGCTTTTATTGGGAACATTAAACATAACCTTAAGAATCACAGTTATCCGGCACTCTACGCTGAGCACTTACTTTGGTGTTTCCACCTAAATCTCCGAATGACATTCAGATGAAACACCCAAGGGATCCATTCACTATAATGAGGCAGCAGAGCTACTCTGGACTCCATCTGGCCTCTGTTCAGCGGTGTCCCTTTTCAGAAGTGCACAAAACTGACAGCCCTTTTATGCAATCCTAAAAAGAAATACAGCCAAATCACAGGTCACACGGCATCCACAGTGCGTCCGTCTGCCTCATTATAGGGAATCTTCCATCAGGGGTTCTGTCTGAATCACATATTTCAGAGATTTACACAGAAACCCCTGTGTAAGCGCTCAGAGCAGAGCTCAGGATAAATGTGCACCGAGCATTACTGGAATCTTTGGGAGAAAGAATGAACAAAACAGCAGGTGAAGAATTGGATGGGTATAAGTGATTAGGCAACTATTCTTCGGTTGGTGCGATTACAGCGTTACCAGATTTATATCAGGTTATGTTTGGCTGCTGTCACACACTAAAAGATGCCTTTTATTGCAAAAAAAATGTTTTTTTTTTGCATCACCACATTTTGAGAGCTTTAATTTTTCCATATTTTGGCCCACAGTCATGTGAAGGCTTGCTTTTATTGGTACCATTTTTCAAGCACAAGTCATTTTTTGATCACTTTCTATTCTGATTTTGAGACGCAAAATGAACAAAGACCAGGAATTCAGGAATTTCCCTTTTTTTTGTCATTAGGTGTGTGGTAAAATAGATAAGGCAGCTTTATTCTTCGGGTCAGTACAGCGATACCACATTTATTTTATTTTTATGTTTTGCCGCTTTTGCACAAAAACTTTTACAGAAAAAATATTTTTGCATCCTTTTATTCTGAGAGCTATAACTTATTTTTCTACTGAGGGAGCGGTTTGGCGGCTTGTTTGAGGGATAAGATGACATTTTCAGCGGTACCATGTTTATTTATATCAGTCTTTTTGATCGCGTTTTATTCCACTTTTTGTTAGGCGGTATCAAAGCAGTTTTTTTTTTTTTTTAAATTTTTTATGGTGTTCACTAAAGGGATTAACTAGTGGGACAGTTTTATAGGGCAGGTCGTTGGGAACGCAACGATACCAAATATGTGTACTTTTATAGTTTATATTTTTTTCACACAATTATTTATTTATAGATAAAATATAGAAAATATCAATATTCCCATCGCCACACAATAAGAGAAAAAAGAATGGATCTACCTGTGGCAAAACACTTTTGTATGCCCGGTCATAGCATGATGGACATGGAATTACTTGTATTAAAATCTAACTTTAAATCTGAGAGAGATAGAAAGGTTTGGGAATATAAGCTCATGATGACCTTTGACACTCTTAGTGCTGGAATGAATATATCCCAAGGTTTCATGTCTTTCTACATCAATTAAGGAATCTGCTTCTCTGACCTTCTAGGGGCATCAAAACACAATAGCAGACTCCAATCAGAGGGCAATAAAACTTTCACTCCTTATCTATGAACTGTTCCAATATTTATGTTCATCCCTCTGCCATAATGACAGTTCTGCTTCACGTCATTTGTCTAATTGCATTATTTCTGTGCTGTGTTGTGTATAAATATGTGATTCTTCAGATATTGTATTAGTCTTTGCCTGATGAAGAGACCTGAGTAGTCTCGAAAGCTTGCAATTTGTTACCATCTTTTCAGTTAGCCATTAAAAGGTATCAACCACTGAGGACTCTCAAGAAAATATCAAGACATTGTAACAATTATTTCAAACTTTTTTTTTTACCTTTTAATTATTTTACTTTGTCCCAATATGGGACTATTATTTTTTGCAGGATGATCGCTTGTACATCATGGGGATGCACAGCAGCATCCCATGCTGTAGAAACTGTCAGCTCTGCACCGACAGGGAAAGTTGCTGATCATGCACTGCGCATGATCAGCAACTTTTCTAGCTCTGGTGACCCGGATGTCATCATGACATCGGATCACCAAGGCAACGATGGGGACCCCATGTCCCCATCACAGGGTCTCAGTTCCAAAGGCAAAGGGGCTGTCAGCCCTCTGCTGGCTCCCAGATTTCTGCGATCGCAGCATTCAGGAGGTTAAAGTGCCTGTGGCGCCATGTGTGCAGGCGATCGCCATGAAGTAAAAAAAACATCCCTGGTAAGATAGGCCCAGGGCACAGGAACGTATTATTACGACAAATGTCAGAAAGAGGTTAAGCAAGCCATGACACATTATTCCCTGGCCAGGTTCTCAAATACTGCAGAATTTCAGAGTAAAACATACCTAGCTGAAATGACAGATTGTGCCAGATTCATGCCGCTCGTAGTTTCAGCAGCATGAATGACAAGTGGTTCACTTTAAAGCGACTGATCAGACAAAAAATTTAAAACTGATATGCAAGTCAGTACCTCTATGTTACCGAGAGCTTACTGCATGCCTTTTAATTTTTTGTTCTGATCTGTGACTACAGATAAATCTTCTTAACACCTTGCCCCAGCAGGCAGCTTTCTCTCCGCTGGTATGTATAAAAACAAAGTTATCAGATCACCAGAGGGCAGTGCATGGAGGGTCAGCATCAACTATAGCAAGGACAGAAAAGTATTTTATAACCAAAGAAGAAAAAAATGCAGCAAGCAGTCCAGTAAGTGATAAATCCCTGGAGTCAGCATCTCCTATAACATACGCCGCTTTCCTCACATGGGGTAGCAAAAACCTGTTAAATTCTCTTTAAAAACTTTTTCCAGTGCCCCTAACCCCTCCCTAAACACAAGCTTGCTCATATGCATTCATCTAGAGATCAAGGTTCGCTCTCTCCTCCCAGAACTCCAAGCATTGCAACAGACTTCTGGGTGTTCGGCGTTTAGCACCAGACACTTACCTGACCGTTATGAACACCGACCATTTAAGTTCGGGTTCATTCATCTCTACTCTTAGGCCGGGATCACACTTGCGAGAAACTCGCACAATTCTCGTGCGAGTCTCTCGCATCAACAACCGGACCTGCCGCCGTCACTCGGACCGGAGCGTGTGGCTGCATAGAAATACAGCGGCAACCCCAGGTGTTGATGCGAGAAACTCGCACGAGAATCGTGCGAGTTTCTCGTAAGTGTGATCCCGACCTTAATGTAATGAACTGAGCAGGAAATGAATAAAAATGTTACAATCGAACGATGAAAGTTATGATCCAGACAATAGGAGTATGTGGTTCCTTCTGTTTTAATATTAATAAAGGCAAACACTTGTTTTCATATAAACTGTACTGTACATGTGCCAAACCCAGACAAAGTATCCCTTTATACAAGATCACAAGCGAACATTGAATATCTAGAAAAGGGAAAGTCAGTACAAAAAAAAAAATGCAATTAATTTTCTCATTGAACGTTGGATACCCTATGTCGGCAAAAAAAGATTAAAATAAAATAATTACTTCTGTGAGGGAGGAGAACTTAGGAATCTTCCAATCTCTATCAATCCTTGCTGGTAACATTTACATACAGGGAGGCAGATAAAGTTGGGGATGCTGGTGATTCTATTAGGGTATTATCCAGCTTCAGAGACACCTCCCTATGGGGATATGGGGCACACTGACAAATAGTTGGCATGAAGTCTATTATAGGTGTGTGGAGTGCAGACATCCTTAAAAACACAATGAAGAGTCCGGGAGTTCATTGCCAGTAATGCAGCAGTATAAGAGGTCATGATTTGTAGAACCCACAGCTCTGAATATCCGTTCTCATGTTTCTCTCTGGCTGGACACCCCCAGTAAGTGCCTTTAACAGAAGTGTGCACAGCTTCCACACCAACAAAGATGGAGCTGATGGCGGTTCTAAGACTTAACCTTAAGTGATTCAATCAGTAACACTATCAAAATATTTCAGAATCATGAAGCCAGTGAGGGTCTTCAATGTTACAGTGATTGAGGGTCACATGGGAGCAGCACACGTCCAAGAGGGCAAACGGGGATGACACCATACATCCGAATCCTCACTGAATCTCCCACACTGAGAAGAAAACATGTTTGGTCTCTAAAATAGGGGTAAACTTCCAGTTCTCTCTCAACATACAGATCCTATCCCTCTCTGAAATCTGCCCACACTCCCTCTCCTCTACATTTACACCCTCTTATTTCTTTCGCTTGCGCTCCCTGCCATTACTTTCTGGCTCTGGAGCCTGGTGCTTACGATGTCTCCTCTGGTAAGTGTGTCCTGGAAGGTGTTTGCCGAGGAGGTCTTTAACACACTGCTCAGTTTTTTCTAGGCAGGATATTTGCTGGCTTCCAGGCTCGTAGTAAAGCTCGGCATTTCCAAATACCATTTTGAGATCATTAAGAAATTCCTGCACGGTCTGATAGTTGCCACAGGAACACTTGCTCTGCATGGTCTGGAAGTCCATCGGTGTGGCTACTACTTTCAGATATGCCTCATCGTCATCGCTATTCACCGGCTCTCTGAATGATACAATTAGAAGGGAATATTAAAAAGGCATGTAATCTAAATTACTAATGTAAGATGTGGCTAAAAGAAAAAAAAAATTCTACAGGACCAAAGAGAATTGCATTAATTGCACGATCTTAGAAGGTCTTTTATATATATTGTTTTTTTTCCAATGTGTTTAAGACTACAATTAGGCTTCTATATCACAATAGAATTACATAGGGTGGAAATGCATGCAGGTTTTGATGACCCGCAGGTGGATAAAGCAGGGAAGAAAAAGGTGTCTTCCCTTCCATTTCTCAATTATTCTTAATCCACTTCGGGCTGTGGTTAAAAACTTGCGCCACATATTTAATGCCAACAATTCCAGCATAAAACATTGCTATAAGATTACAGATCGTTTAATTAAAAATGCGTGTAGTTTGTGGCCGGTGAAGCTGCAGTCTCAAGATGGCGGTGGCGCCATGAACAGGTGATGCAAAGGCTGGCAAGTATAAGACCATAGTCAAGGATCTTAAAATTAGTAGCACCACGCCAACACTAAACAAAAAAAAACACAAACAAACAAAACCATGCTGGAGTGGTGCTTTAGAACAGGGCTCCCCAACTCCAGTCCTCAAGGCCCACCAACAGGTCATGTTTTCAGGAGTTCCTTTGTATTGCACAGGTGATGCAATTATCTCCTGGACAATACTAAGGAAATCCTGAAAACATGACCTGTTGGTGGGCCTTGAGGACTGGAGTTGGGGAACCCTGCTTTAGAATATTATAGGAATATTCAGAGTTTTGCATCTGTAGTTTTAATGTAAACCAGACATAATGGGAGACTAAAAGGATCCTAAATTCTATATTTTTTTAATCTTAACTCCAGAACGAAAGTTTAAATTGTGTATTGCAATCCATGCACTTCTAGATTTTATTTGATTCTCTACAAAGATGCACTGACCTGAAAGGCCAGCTGAACCGATACTTTATGAGCTTACTCAAGATCTCCTCACACTTCTGAAGCTCCTGGTTTTGGCGCCTGGAGGTTGGTTTGCTTTGTCGTATCTGGCAGAGAGAAAAACCATAGTACAATAAGAATATGACCTGGATAAGTAAAAATTCACACTTGCCCCCGCACAATACCACAGTCTATACATTAAAAAGCTGTAATGAATAAACAAAGGTAGAAACTTGCTCTAGTATGGGTCGTTACTAGTGATAAGCGAAAGTGCTCGGATAAGGCGTTATCCCAGCATGCTGTGGTGCTAACAAAGTGACTTCGGTGGCGAGCACGAAAAATATTTTAGGAGTCCCCGCACCTGCATGTCTCTCGGCTGTTTGACAGTTGCCATACACGTAGGGATTGCCCGTGTTGCAGCTGTCGAACAGCCGTGAGACATGCAGGTGCAGGGATTTGAACATAGTATTCGAAGAACGCCAAAGTCACTCGGTTAGCACCAGCGCATGCTGGGATAACATCTTATCCGAGCACTTTCGCTCATCACTAGTCGTTACCATTGTCACAATGCATTCATTATCACAAGCCGCCCACAGGTCTTTACTCCAGGGTTCGACAAACCCGGTCGCCAGTGGCGCCTAGAAAATCATGCCTGGCGCCCGGGCAATTAAAGAGGGGCCCTGAGCAGGCGGGGGGGCCCACTCGCCGTCGGGCACCCCGGCGCCCGTTAGCGGTATCAGCGCTGCCACTGGGCCCCCCGCTTGCTCAAGGCCCCGGCAGCAGCCGGCGCAATACATACCTCATACATAGGGAGGCAATGATAATGGGAAGGCAATGATGATGATATTAATGGGGAGGCAATGATAATGATGATATTAATGGGGAGGCAATGATGATGATAGGGAGACAATGATGAGGAGGGCAGGCAATGATGATGAGGGGAGGCAATGATGATGAGGGGAGGAAATGATGATGAGGGGAGGCAATGATGATGATAATGGGCAGGCAAAAATTCTGGCTCCTAAATTTTTGGGCTGGCTCCTAGATTCTGAACAACTTTGTCGACCCCTGCTTTACTCAGGCGTCAGGTTGGAGAAAAAGGTTTGGAACTGGCAGAAAGTTAAATGCTAGGCACATCTGTGCTGATAAGAACAAGGGTTGCAGGGACTGGCAGAGTCACCCCTGTAACATTGACTGGCACAAATTAAAATGCTGGTCAAAGACAGAAATAATTTGCTTACTCAAGGTTACTCCATAAAGGAGTTGAAAAATATCTATAAAAAAAAATAATAAAAAAATTGGAGTGTATGATTGCTCATTTCCTCCCCTGTAGCAGTAAGTTCATGTGCCTATACAGCAGATACGAGGCGCTGTACCCTCCACATCTCCTACCAAGTTCATAAGGACCATCCGACAAAGAACTTAAGAAAGCATAGAATTAAAATGTTTTTACATACCACCTCATCTACATCCGCTCCATTCTCCTGTGCAGTGTTCTGTCGTGACGGTCTGACGGACTGATTTTTTGGTGGGCGCCCACGACGTTTTGGGGGAATAGGTTTTTTAGGCTTCACTTTCGTCGCTTTGTGAGATCTCACTTAAAAAAAATAAATAAAAAGTAAAAAATAGATTCAATATGGCCACCCTAGTCACTTTAGATACATTTGAAGTAGCAAGAACATTACCACTAATACAAACATCACAGTAGATGGAGCTGAAAGTTTCCATAGAATTACAATTGATCCTTGTAGACAACTGGGAATGGGAGGATAGAAGGAAGGAAAAAAATATATATAACACATTTGTTCCCCACATTATCCCCCTCCTGAATTAATGGCTGTGACACAGCTGCTGCCGGTGAGAGATGAGTAGGCAGCAAAACAAAAAGAGGGCCACACAGCGGGATGTCACAGTTGCCAAGTTAATCATTGAGAACTTAACTGACAGAGTAGGGGGCAAACACGTGTCGTGTTACTACCATGGGTCTAAGCAGTGAACTTTAACGTCTCTGCCTCCCGGTAACTGCATTCTCCACAGGGGCGGCTGTCACAAATGCTGATCCTGTTCGATCCCTCTGCTTTCATCTTCATGTCCCACACTCGCATACAAACGTGTCTCTTATAAATGAAACGACGGCCGACAGCATGCCATGCAGGCGCTCCGTGTGTGTGCAGGCCAACAATTCACCATTCTCCAAAAGCCCACAGGATTGCAAAGCTTATTGCTTGGTTTAACTCCTTATCAGCAAGAAAGGAGCACAAGTATTGGTGACAGTCACCCAGAGTATATCCAGGACCACATACAGCCTATGGCTACAGAAGAGCAGATGTGGCAATACATTATCTGCACTATCTACATGAAAGTGGGCTCATTCATTCCAGTAACATTTCATTTTCTGGAATATTTTATAAGAAAGACTGAATACATTTCCTCACAAAAACCTGAGTTGCTGATCTCTTACTATGTATGTGAATTTTTTTTACAGTCTATTGCACATTAAACTCCACGTTACTAATCACTTAAGTAAAAAGGACTACATACTAAGGCCTGTAATCAGCAGTATTTATAGCTCCTCAGACCATCAGATCACACAAACCTTTGATCACCTACACAGCAGACAGTCAATCTGAGCAGTGTTCATCCAGAAAATCTTCCAACCTCACAAATCTTTATTGCCCCCTTATGCTTTACTCTGCACGGATCAGTCGCTGATACCACACACTTTCTACCAACTTTGAAACTACACAGCATCAGACAAAAAGCCTAATACAGGACAATATGGTGAAAGCAACTATGATGAAGCAGGCAGAAAAATCATTTCACCAGACAAATGAGTGTTTTGCTCATTCAGTGGGCGATTGTCGGCCTGTTTGCACTGCATGATTCGTGTGAACAAGCGTAGGAATGCGGATATCCAGATAAGCTGCCAGCATTAACCCCTTCATGACCCAGCCTATTTTGACCTTAAAGA
>VIAB01011588.1:49505-60578 GCA_009801035.1 Oophaga pumilio
TACCAGCCACTCTTGGTTTTTTATATGCCCAAATGAAGTCATTAACTGTTTTTTGAAGAGATTTAATTATCCTAGGATGAATCTGGACACGGATGTAACAAAAGCAATATAAAACCTTGGGAAGTACCAACATCTTATAAATGTTAATCCTTGCTATCCATGACATTTGAGCTGTACGTAATTTTTTCAGATCCCTCCTAGATTCTTGTATCAATTTTGAGAAATTCCTTTCCACGAACTGTGCAGAATTAGTGAGGACTATGCCTAAATATGGGAGTTCATCACTCACCCACTTAAAGGGATACTCCCACTCCAAAAATTCTTGAGTTGTGGGTGGAACCAATACAGGAAAGACCAAAGATTTAGCAGCATTGTGTTTATAGTATAAGACATAGTATGAGACATTAGCAAACTCCTCCAAAGCAATAATAATAGCACGAAAGGAGGACTCTACATTAGTACAAGAGATAATTACATCATCTGCGTATAATCCAATTTTGTGAGACACATGTCCAACTCTAATACCTTCTATATCCTGGGTAATCCTTATTTTTTCCGCCAAAGGTTCCATGCACAAGGCAAAAATAATAGGAGACAATGGGCAGCCTTGATGTGTACCATTAGATATACAAAACGACTCTGAAAAGAACGCTGATGATAAAACTTTGGCAGAGGGATTCAAGTACATAGCACATATTGCCGAGTAAATTGACCGTTTAGACCAAATTTTCATAGAACACTTTTGAGATATCCCCAGTGCACCCTGTCAAATGCTTTTTCAGCATCTAGGGACAGGAATGCACTGGGGACCCCACTGTTATGAAATGGTAGCTAAGGAGGACAGTAACAAAAGTAGCCAAGGCAGCCAGTCACCCAGAGTGGTTGGTAACTAATGGATTGCAGACGCCTAAACTAACCGCACAACTAAAAGCAGCCGTGGGACGTACCTACGATGACCTAGACGCCTCGACACAGCCGGAGAGTTAGCTAAGCCTAAAGATAGAAAGGGGAAAGCTAACTGCCCCTGCGTAGCAACCCAAAGGAACAGGTAGCCCCCACACATATATTCGCTGTGAAACAAGATGAAATACAAACACAGGCAGAAAATAGAGTAAGCAAATGCTGGGGCCCAAAACTGTCTAGATAGGACAGGACAGAAAAGAATACTTTCTGCAATCCAGCAAAACCCTAGGAAAAATTCCAACACTTCTGATTCCAAAAAATACTGAGACCACACGATCTCTCCCCGCTATATTAGAACTCTGGTGTGAATAGGTAGCTACCCAGCAGCCATTGAAATAACAGGGACTGAACAAATGAACCGAGATAACCGAGAAAGAGACCAGCGCAGGCCCCAGCAGGGGGACCCGGCTGACCTCACTCAGAAGGCAGAAAAACAAAAGAAAACAAAACCACAGAAACAAGCAAGAAATAGCTTATCTGAAAGTTGCCGGAGACCGCAGCAAGCTGACTTCCAAACTGGACCAGGAAGAGACAACTAATCACCGGCGAGGATCATGGGAAAGTTACTCCCTTAAATCTCCCCAGTCATCACTCCCAGATTGCCAATCATCCGCAGCTCAATCCTCAGCTGAAGGGTCTCTGTCAGTCAAGACAGCTTCATTAATATGAACAGCCACCAGAGGGATCCCCAAGTCAGAATCCAGAGAATTCACAACACCCACTCAATTCTGCTATCCGGATTAAATTTATCATTCTGCATGTTCCGTTTTTTGCTTCCCGACCTGCTACAAATCCTACTTGATCAGACGAAACCAAGGGAGGGGATTACATGGTGTAATCTAATTGCAAGCATTTTAGAGAAAATTTTAACATCGCAGTTTAAGAGTGCAATGGGCCTAAAATTACTGGGACATATCGGAGGTTTCCCCAGTTTATGCAGAGTAGTAATAGTGGCCTCTAGATTTGTGACAGATACAGATTCTGAATTTTGCCATGAGTTAAATATACAAAGAAAGTAAGGTATCAAATATTGATTAAATTAGCGATAGTACTCGTTCGATAACCCATCTGGGCCAGGGGTTTTATGACATTTTGTAAGTTTGATGGTGTTCCGAATTTCCTCCTTTGTAAATGGGGCATTGAGTATGTTCAGTTGTTCCTGAGATATTTGGGGTAGGTTTATAGATTGTAGATATCTATCAATGTTAGCTTGGGAGGGTTGCGGAGTGGTGGGATAAGTCACTAGATTATAGAGATGTTTTTAGTAATTAGCAAAAACCTTTACTTTTTCTAATTGATTTCGGATACACTTGTCATGCAGCTGTAATGCAGGCTAACCACCACCAGGTGGCAGCAAAAACGTCCAAGACTGAGTCAGGAATAATCAGTCACCTGAAGTATCACAGGTCTCAGCAAGTCCTCTACAGAGCAGAAACACAGGCGCCACCAAGTGGCGGGAGCGTGGTCAGGCAAGCCAAGTCAAAACCGTACGGAGGCAGCAGGACAAAAGGAATAAGCAATACACGTGGTCAGGAGAAAGCCAGGAGGTCATCAACGGTCAGAAGCAGATAAGACAAAGACAGAAAGCAGAAGCGAGTCCGAATACAAGCCGAGTCAAAAACCAGAGAATCAAACAGACAAACAGGGAAATGCAGGGAACAGTGCAGACAGAGGAGAACAACAGATACTGGACAAGTCAGGGATAACAGCAGGACAAATCAAGGGTTACCAGTCAGGTTCACAAGCCAAAGGTAGCAGTATAGCTCACACTGCTAGCAGGATGTGTGAGAGCTAAATAGCCAACCTGAACCCAGAATGAGGCAGAGCAAAGTTAACCCTTGACATGATCCGCCCGGACCAAGGGCAGACAGGACTAAACCCTGGAACGGATCATGACACACTTCCCTTGTTGATTTACTAAATGGTCAATTCTAGCTTGTGCTTCTTTTTTTTTTTAACTCTATGCGCTAACAGCGCCCCAGCTTTATCTCTTGTTGCATAATAATTACTTTTAAGTTTCTTAAGATTATATTCATATAGCGACAGCAGGTTTTCTCTTAGTTTGAATCGGATATTATAGATTTCATCACAAATCTAGAAAGAGAGCTGGTGTGATCGCTATTTTATTTAAAGACTCTAAATGTGACTTCTCCATTGTCCTTCAACTAATGTTGGAGCTCAGTCTGTACTTTCTCTACCATCTTGCTTTGTATCAATAAGGATGTGTTTAACTGCCACCTAGCGGAGGGATTAGACTGATGATGTAGAGTTAGTGTCAGGAATATTGGGGTATGGTCTGACCATGTAATCAATCCAATATCCGCTGATCTGCATCTATTTAGAGTCATATTGTCAACCACGAAATAATGTGTTCTGCTATATGTCCGGTGATGGAAGGAGTAGAATGTATAGTCACACTCCGTAGCATGGGAATATCTCCAATAATCATAGAGACGATATTCCTTCACTACTACTCTCAGGTCCCTCTTAAAGTGGGTTAATTTACTAGAGCAGTTCATCTCTCTATAGGGGCATTGAAGTGTCCACATATAATCTTTTCTCCTTTAGCTAATTCAGTCATCTTCTGAAACACTTTGCGAGCAAACGTGCATTGTGCTTCATTAGGGGCATACACCACCACCAGCATATGTAGTTCACCATTGAGGGAGCAGACTAGGATTAAAAATCTCCCCTTAGGATCCGCATACATATACATATTTCTAAATACCACAGTGTTTTTAATCAATATACATACTCCTGCCTTTGTACTTGCATTATTAGCCAAAAACCTATGAGTGAACTGTGGATGGTGGAGTCTACTATTATCAGCTTCCAATAAATGCGTCACTTGCAAACATATGAGATCAGCACATGATTAACTTCCCTCCATAACATGGAATGTTTCATAGGTGAATTGAGGCCTCTACCATTCAAGGACATAAACTGTAAACTCATGTCTAAATAACAAACTTCCTATGGATGCAGCAGGCCCCAACACACCAAGCCCCTCCACCATGACAGCTAATCAGGTCCCCCGCATAAATATAAAACCATAAGTTATATATCCTTATGAACTGAACAGAGATGCAGGTGCCAGTATACATAATATTCAAGAAAAAAGAGAAAAGAAAAGTAAAAGATTCATAAAAAAGGAAAAAATAGAAAAACAGCAGTACTCAGAACATAATCCAAACAACTGGATGCACATAAAAAATATGCACATCCTCAAGTACCATTCAAAGAATGCAGAAAAATGACTACAGTGGGGTTGGTGAGCTCTTCTAACTCTACTGAGATCTTCAGCAGAGTTGCCCACAGTCACAGGTTGCTAGGAACAGTGAGAACAAGATAAAAGTCCAAGCAATCGTCCACCAGCTCCAGCAGACGGATCTTTCCAGTCTTCCACCTTATATTTGAGACCATTCTGGGTCCAACTTTTTCCCCCTAGGCGCTTGTCGCTGTGCAAAGGGATATTCCAATCCTTAAGTCTGTCTTCAGCTTGATTAGGTGTACAGCAAGCAATCATTCTCCCCTCCTGCATAATCAACAGTTTCACTGGGTTAAAGCCCCATCTATATTTGGTGCCCATGTCACGCCGAGCTTTACATACATGTGCGTATTCACGGCTTTTAGCCAGAGTCACTGCAGACAAGTCTGGAAAAAACTTGTAGGGATTACATCTCTTGGGGCAGAGTTGGATTTTTCCTCATTGTTTGCATGAATACATCCTTGGTGGTAAAAAAGTGTATTCTTGCCAGCGTGTCTCTAGGCAGATCTTGATCCACGTGTTTTGGTTTGGGGGTTCTATGGACCCTATCAACTATTAAATCTCTAGTGGACATACCAGGGAGAACAACCTTTAAAAAATCATGAAGGAAAGCAGGCAAATCATTATCCAAGACCTCCTCAGGGATCCCTCTCACCCGAACGTTATTCCTGCGTGATCTATCCTCTAAGTCGTATGTTTTATCACTGACACGAACCAATTCTTCCTTTAAGGCTTAATTTTCATTGACTAGTGCATTGAAAGAAGTGGCATATTCAGCCATTTTATTCTCTAAATGAGGTATGCTCTCCCAGAGCTGAGATTTCCCCTTCCAACTCTCAAAGCACATTGTGCATGTCTTCTTTTAATGAAGCCCTCAAAGAGGAAAGAAACTCCTGCATATCTTCCCTAGTGAGTGGGGCAGAGTGGTATTGATGAATCCCCTCTGTGTCTGCACCTCTCCCAGAGCCACTGGAGGAACCTGAAGGGGACGCAGGCACCATTTTACCTGTTGCTATGGTGGACTTCCCCCTCACAAAGAAGTCGGGCAATCTCGGCGGGGATCCTTTCTTCCGTGATCTGCCAAGATGTGCCTGGGTGGTTGTAGGATCTGCGGGTGAGTAGCTGGAGGAAGCTGGGTGCTGAGTTGAGCCCGGATGAGCTGCTAAAGGACCTGGGCAGCAGGAGCGCTGTAACTATGCAGGTGCCAAACTTGCTAGCAGGCCACGCCCCGTATAATCACTCATAATGCATGAGGAATGACGTAAAAAATAAATAGAATCAGCTCTTGACCTGCTACTGATTTTTTTCTTTGTCTTCCAAAGATTGCATTGAGGTTTTGCTCACATTTATACTGCACTCTGCTCTGAGCGCTTACACCTGTGTAAATCTCTAAAATACATGATTCAGACAGAACTTCCGGCAGAAGATTCCCTATAATGAGGCAGATGGAGACACTGTGGATGCCGTTTGGTGTATGATCCAGCAGCTTCCGTCTTTTTAGGCGTTCATAAAAGTGTGGTCGGCCACGGTTTTGTGCACTTGTGAAAAGGACACCACTGAACAGAGGCCAGACGGAGTGCAGAGCAACTCTGCTGATTCATTATAGTGAATGGGTCCCTCAGTAATTTCATCTGAATCACGTCATTTGAAGATTTATATGAAAACCCTGATGTAAGTGCTCAGCGTATAGTGCAGGGTAAAAGTGTTCCAAAATGTTAAATGTTCCCAATGAAGGCTTCAACTCAGTCTACAAAAAAATGAAGTAAGGAAATATTAGGGGGCTTCCACGTTACTGGTTGTACAAAGACTCTGGAAAAGCACTATGTATCCTCACCTCTCCCCTCCCAAAAGAAATGCAGCAAATTCTGGATTCTCAAATCCAATGTCCCCCTTCCTTCTGAGCCCCAGTGTGCCAAAACCACATTCAGCATCCGCATGTTTGGCATTTCTATAGCGATGAGAGCCCACCTAATTTATGGTGAATGGCGGCGGCTAAAAATCACTAGAATTGACAAATCCCCGGACCCGGATGTGATACACCCCCGAGTACTGCAGGAATTAAGTACAGTCATAGATAGACCATTATTTTTAATCTTTAAAGATTCCATAATAACGAGATCTGTACCACAGGACTGGCGTATAGCAAATGTGGTGCCAATATTCAAAAAGGGTGCAAAAACTGAACCTGGCAATTATAGGCCAGTGAGCTTAGCATCTACTGTGCGTAAAATCCTGGATGGATTTTTAAGGGATACTATATTGGAGTATCTGAGGCTGAATAACCTCGTGACACAGTATCAGCATGGGTTTACGAGGGACCGTTCTTGTCAGACTAATCTGATAAGCTTTTATGAAGGGGTAAGTTCCAGACTGGATCAAAGGAATGCAGTGGACATGGTGTTCATGGACTTCTCAAAAGCTTTTGATACGGTGCCACACAAAAGGTTGATACATAAAATGAGAACAATGGGGATAGGGGAAAATATGTGTAAGTGGGTTAAGAACTGGCTCAGGGATAGGAAACAAAGGGTGGTTATTAATGGAGCTCACTCGGACTGGGTCACGGTTAGCAGTGGGGTACCACAGGGGTCAGTATTGGGGCCGCTTCTCTTTAACATATTTATTAATGACCTTGCAGGGGGCATACAGAGTTTATGTAAACTAGAAGCTTGGGCTGATAAATGGCAAATGAGCTTTAATGGGGATAAATGTAAGGTCTTGCACTTGGGTAGAACAAGCAAGATGTATAATTATGTGCTTAATTGTAAAACACTGGGCAAAACTGTCACTGAAAAAGACCTGGGTATATGGGTGGACGACAAACTCACATTTAGTGGCCAGTGTCACCCAGCTGCTGCAAAGGCAAATAAAATAATGGGATGCATTAAAAGAGGCATAGATGCTCATGAGGAGAACATAATTTTACCTCTATACAAGTCACTGGTGCGACCACACTTAGAATACTGTGTACAGTTCTGGTCTCCGGTGTATAAGAAAGACATAGCTGAACTGGAGTGGGTGCAGAGAAGAGCGACCAAGGTTATTAGAGAACTGGGGGGTCTGCAATACCAAGACAGGTTATTACACTTGGGGTTATTTAGTTTGGAAAAATGAAGGCTTAGGGGTGATCTTATTACAATGTATAAATATATGAGGGGACAGTACAAAGACCTTTCTAATGATCTTTTTACTCTTAGACCTGTGACGGGGACAAGGGGGCATCCTCTACGTCTGGAGGAAAGAAGGTTTAGCCATAATCACAGACGCAGATTCTTTACTGTAAGAGCAGTGAGACTATGGAACTCTCTGCCGTATAATGTTGTAATGAGTGATTGCCTACTAAAATTTAAGAAGGGACTCGAAGCCTTTCTTGAAAAGTATAATATAACAAGCTATATTGCGTTGATCCAGGAAGCTAGTCTGATTGCCGTATGTGGAGTCGGGAAGAATTTTTTTCCCCAATGTGAAGCTTACTGTTTGCCACTTTGGTTTATTTTTGCCTTCCTCTGGATCAACATGTTAGGGCAGGATAGGATAGGATATGGGTTGAACTAGATGGGCTTAAAATCTTCCTTCAACCTTAATAACTATGTTACTATGTAGAAGCACGAGCTGAGCACACTGTGTGGGCACTACAGTGGAAAATTAGCAATTTTTAGTCAGCAACATCCATTGCTGCTTTTTTATGTGGAGTCAAAATCATCGCTGCACCTGTAAATAAATTGTCAGAGGGGTGTAATTTCCAAAATGGTGTCACTTGAGGGAGGATTCTACTCTTCTCGCACTTAGAGGCTCTGTATATGGATTCAGCAAACTATTCTACAATAGTTTGTTCTCCCTGTGTCAAGTAGCTCTCTGTCCCTTTCGGGCCTTGTCATGTGGCAAAGCACTACTGTGCATACACATATTGGATGTTTCCACGTTCAGCAGATATTGTGTGACCCATTTTGGTGCCATTTTTTACCCATTTCCCAGTGTGAAAATGTAAACATTTTTTGTGGTAAAAATGTAATTATTTTTTTTCTCCGCCAAATGGTATAAGATTATGTGACTCGACTATGGGGTTAATATGATCACTGCACTACTATAGGAATTCATTGAGAGGTGTAGTTTGTAAAATATGGTCACTTATGGGGGTTCTGCTGTTCTGGCAATTCAGGGGCTCTGCCAATGTGACATGATACTGTAACGGGGCCAAGGTGATAGTCATGGGGCTGCTGTTCTGTCACACCCTGGCACCCAGCTACATTAACACAATGTCCGTTCTCTGGTGTTGTGTGTCTTCTGCAGCAACACACAATAACCAGTCCAAGTTCAAATCAAACATAACTTTACTTTAGCTGTCCAGATGAATCATCTGTGCTAGCACACTGCGCTAGCGGGTATAGCATAACACGATCGCGTTATGCTATACCGTTACCAGCTCGTCAACGCTATATGTTGAACGGGCTGATTAAACGCAGTGTGAACCTAGCCTTACCCTTGTGAAAATGCAAAATATGGGTAAAAAGTAAAACTTTATTTTTTTTTTATTTCACATTGCTTTAGTTCCTGTGATGCATTTACTCAGCCCAATGTTACAAATTGTTATAGAGGTCTGTGAATCGTCTGAGGGTTAAAAACACTCACTACTCCCCTAGATAAATACCTTTAGAGTTGTAGTTTCCAAAATGGAGTCACTTGTGGGTGTTTCTGCTGTTTTGGCATGTCAAGGGGCTCTTCAAATGTGACATGGTATCCCTAAACTGTTCTAGCCAAAATAGTGCTCCTTCCCTTATGAGCCCTTCCGTTCAGTACTTTTCCACCACATATGGGGTATCTGCATACCCAGAAGAAATTACACAAATTGTGTGGTCATTTTTTTCTTGCTACTCTTGTGAAAGTTAAAAGAAAAAAAAATTGGGGCTAAAATAAAATTTTTGTGATGAAAAATGTGTTTTTTAATGTTCTCGGTTCAACGTCTTAAAATTCTGTGAAACCCCTGGAAGTTCAAGGTGCTCACTGCCCTAGATAAGTTCCTTGAGGGGTCTAGTTTCCAAAATGGGGTAACTTGTGGGGGTTTCCTCTGTTTAGGCACATCAGGGACACTCCAAATACGACATGGCGTCCGCTTTCGATTCCAGCCAATTTTGCATTCTAAAAGTCAAATGGTGCTCCATCCTTTCCGAGCCCTGCCGTGCACCCAAACAGTAGTTTTCCACAACATATGGGTTATCGGCGTGCTGAGGAGAAATTGCACATCAAATTTTATGGTGCATTTTCTCCTGTTACTCTTGTGAAAATGTAAAATTTGGGTCTTCACCCCTTCCCAACCTGTGACACAGTGTATGCGTCATGAAAGTCGGTGCCAATCCGACCTATGATGCATAACCTGTGTCATGAATGGGTCGGGTGAACGGGGTCACTGAAAGGTCACCCGACCCGCAGTGTACTTCACCACAGGGGGTTGGCTTAACCCCCTCGTGGCTACGATCGCTGTGATTGGCTGTTAAAAGTGAAACAGCCAATCATAGCGATTTGTAATATTTCACCAATGAAATTTGGTGAAATATTACAATTCAGCCATGGCCGATGCTGCAATAGCATCTGCCATGGCTGGAGACTGAGATCCGACCCCCCCCACACCGAGTCACGCCGCCGATAGATGGCGGCGATCGGTCACCGCCGTCACTAAATGCTCCCCTCCTCCTTGCCTCCGCTCTCCCCACCTTCCGATCCCCCACCTTACCTTCCGAACCCCCCTACTCACCTCTCCCTGTCTTCCGATGTCCCTAGATCTGTCCCGACGTCCGTCCGGGATGTTTCATGGGCACCACCATCTTGCAAAATGGCGGGCGCATGTGCAGTGCGCCCGCCAGCCCGTGCATGCGCAGTGCGCCCTCCAAACTCCAGAAATTTATTTTGATCACTATGATAAACTCTCACAGTGATCAAAATAAAAAAGTAAATAAACGCCCCATTTATCACCCCCATAGGTAGGGACAAATAAAATATATATTTTTTTCTTATTAGGGTTAGGGTTGCGATTATAAGGCTGTGTTCATATTGCGTTATGGCAGTCCGTTAGATGAACTGCGTTACAATGCGGTGTAACGCAGTCCGTTAACGCTGTCATTCACCCCCATTTGCGGGCGCATCGCGACGAATTCCGTAAAGCGGCATGCGTTCGCGACGTGCCGTCATTCAGTGGCGGAGCCTCGGACGCCGCGGCCTGCAGCGTCTGTACTCCGTCACCGCTAGCGCAGATGAATCACCTGCTGATTCATCTGCGCTACTGAGTATTGTATAACGCGATCGCGTTATGCTATACCGTTACCAGCCCGTCAACGCTATGTGTTGAACAGGCTGGTAAAATGCAATATGAACCCAGCCTTAGGGTTAGAACTAGGGTTAGGGTTAGCATTAGGGTTAGGGTTAGAATTAGGGTTGGAATTAGGGTTAGGGTTAGAATAAGGGTTGGAATTAGGGTTAGGGTTGGGATTAGGGTTAGGTTTGTAGTTAGGGTTAGAGTTAGGATAAGTGTTAGGGGTGTTTTGGGGTTAAGGTTGGGATTAGGGTTAGGCTTGTGGTTAGGGTTAGAGTTGGGATTAGGGTTAGGGATGTGTTGGGGTTAGCGTTATGGTTAAGATTTGGGTTAGGGGTCTGTAGGGGTTAGGGTTGGGGTTAGAGGTGTGTTGGGTTTAGGGATGGAGTTAGAATTGAGGGGTTACCACTATTTAGGCACATCAGGGGGTGTCCGTACACGACATGGCGCCACCATTGATTCTTGCAAATTTTGTGTTCAAAAAGTCAAACAGAGCTCCCTTTATTCCGAGCTCCGACGTGTGCCCAAACAGTGGTTT
>VIAB01011589.1:63949-75614 GCA_009801035.1 Oophaga pumilio
AACGTCACAGAATTCACCACTGGTCATTGAAGCTGTGTTCCCACACTTCACTGTGAGCCGGGACAATCACTGTGAATACCATGAGAAAATTGATGAGTACTGTTTTTATTTTTAAAGAAAAAAAAATAGTTTTTGTTTACAATATTAAAAATTAACATTATTAGTTGTAACATGAAGAAAACGATTACATTTAATTGTGAACAGATCAACAGCGGCTTTTATGCTGAACAGTAGATTGATTAAGTGCAAAATTTACTCTATAGATTGTGAACTGGTCTATGTTCAGCAGAGTTCAAAGAAAAATAATCACTTTGGTACCTTTGTGTAAAAATTTAGGAGCTGAATTCTTTTTTTGTCTCATTGTATTTGCCGTTTGAAGCCCTTTGTAAGTAAATTGAAATTTCACGTACGTTGAAGTCTTTTCAAAAACTGTACTTGAATGACATTATAAAATACACCATGTGGACAAATCATGTCAACTGCGTACATACAGCCCTATTCCGCTTTTCATTCCTTGCAATTGATCTTTCATGTTGACTCAGTTCTGTTCATTTTCTGCTTTTTTTTCGCACCTGCCTCCTCCTGTTTTCAATCTAACTTCTTTACTTCGAACAACACAATTTGGATTTCCATTTATGTAAATTCTCGTCGGCAACCTCCATTAACTTTCTTCGGCGGTGATTAGTCACAGCTGCGCTCAATCCTATATTAATGTAGTGTTACGCATTAAATTTCATGAGGTAATGTACGGCCTAACCTTACGAAGGCTTTGCTATCAGCCGGAATCATTTACTTTACAATGTACCCCCCACTTCTGTGGAGCGTGATAGGACTCCGTGTTTCCTACGCGGTGGCCTCCGGTGAATCGTCTGTCACAAATGAGCTGAGTCATAAAGTCCATGGAAATGAGTAAAGAGAAAAGATCTAGCTGCATCTAATGTGGAATAGTAAAGCGTCAGCGATGGACCGCCAGATAGTATAAAAATGTAGTAATTGGACAAGGGGCTAAATTACCGAAAAGAATCCATTCCGGACGATCAATGTTTAATATACAGTATGGAGCAGACGCCAACGGTATGGACATCTTTTCCACTTAAAAGCTACTGTAAAGCTGCCATGACTAAGACTCTTGGCTCAGAAGCCTTTGTCATATAACACATTGAAGATCTTTCCCAGATAGAGATATTTGGCGACGGACGTACAGTCTCATTTGCAGAAATACAGGAGCTCATAATTATTCTGGTCATATTAGCAATAACTGGCAAGAAAAGTGCTGAGGGAATAGTTTCATTCCTGGACGTGTCGCATCTGTCTTGCGTCATGTTCTTGGCAGTTAAATTTATGGAAGACTGGAAGTACTGTACTTATAGGCTAAGATTAACAACTCCGCTTAAATAAACTGCCGGCTTTTACAGGGGTTTTCCACTATCGGTTGTACACAATACTTATTAAAGTGACAAATCCTTATTATGGCCCTTGCGTCAATAAATCCAATGCGTACTCTACAAGCTGTAGATGACTGTCTGCTCTAAGTACAATTATATAAATAAGTCAGCCTTGATTTGTAAACTGCATGTGCGGCAGGGAGTTTTTCATTGAAATCGTACCTGCCATTTCACCCAAAAAAGTAGAAGCATGTTTTTTTGCATTCACCCACGATAAGTTAAAACTGCTTTTGGTGCACACACCAGTCTAATATATCTAGAAAGTGTCCCTATTGTCATACATTGTAGCTTATAATCCCCTCTTTTTTAGTGAGCCATTCTGCTTTTTCTGCATTCTGCCAGCACTTTAGGTATTTGAACTGACTTTCCTTCTCTACCCAATATGTATTGATCACTTCCACTATGGCTTGTCTGATATGAAATGAGAGCTCACCTATTTATTAAGAACTTTACAGACAGGAACTAAATATTTCCCACACTGTTGAAGCATCATTGAGTTGGCTAACATCATTTTGCATTGACGCATGAGCCTCCCAATAATGCGCTGCAGCTATGATAGCTTACGGATTATTATTCCTTGTATAGGGGGTTGAGTTCCTCGGTTTGTTCATCAGAGTCATTTTACATCTCCAGAGTCACTGGTTAAGTCTTTCTCTCCTGTAGAGTGTAAGCTCTTATGGTCTCTTGTTCACTCTGCTGTAGAGTTTAGGCTCTTATGATCAATGGGATTCTTTCTCTCACCTGGAAAGTGTAAGCTCTTATGGATGAATCACATGGGCTACAATTGAAAACTTCTTTCATTGTCTATTTATACTCACGGGAACACTACCCGAGTACTCCTGGTGGGTGTCCCAAGCGGTAGATCCAAGGTACCAGTAGTGGAAGAAATGGGACGCAGAACCACTGAATGAGTAGAGAGACTTGCTGATCAAGACTACGATGTTCAGGAAGGATTGTGGCGATGTAGCACTACACAGGGTGGCAGCAGCGGGGGAAGTGCTTGTCCTCTGCCTTGACACCCTGGCACGCTACATGAAAGAGTAGGCCCTGGCTGGGTGTTGATGTTGGTGCTGTGAGGGCCCTCCGCCTTTGCAGGCCACCTGTAGCCGGTGGCGTTGGCTGGCCAGGACCATAGGTATCAAAGTCCAATAAAGGAGACTTCCGTTCTAAAACACAATCTTTACTTAACAGTAATTTGGTAAGGGTTATGTAAAAGGGGTAGCGGCTACAAAGTCTTATGGACATTTCTATCACAGTATAAAGCATTTTCACACACATTGTTTCCTTCCACTGTAATCTACTCAAAGGCTGGTGAAGCCCACTGTTTCGCCCTACTTCGTCACAGCCTAGCTTGTCGCTGCAGTCCTGATCAAGTCTAGTTAGAATGTGGCTAGAGGTATACAAATTACATACTTGTGCTGACATTACCGTCCACTCTTGCCACCGGCAAAAGTGTCCAATGCATGCGCTCTGAGATTTCCGAAGCTTGCAGTCACATAGAATGACTACAGACTTTGATCTCAAACCTGGACAAGCCCTTTAATTATAAAATGAAGCCCTGTATTCAATCCTAACAGCGTGTAATATCCTCAGGATTCAGCTCTGCAGGTTCCATCAGTCATCACATGGCCGTTTCACTCATATGCGATTTTCATACTTACAGTCAACGTGACAATGAGTTTTTCACAGAACATTGAGAGAATTACGGAAAGCTGGTTGTCGGCTCATGATTTAGTGTGCAAATTGCATATGTGCTTGTGGGGGCGTCACCAGACTGAATTTTGGCACTGGGTATCAGAAAACCAAGATACACCTCTGAGGTATGTTTTTCTCTACTCTGTCGTTTCCGAGGAAATATAGTTTGAAGATCTGGGGACCACAGACAAAGGCCACATTAGGCTAGCACCGCCACTAGCCGACTTTTCCCTGCACCACACTAGGTGACTGACTGGTCTCCTACTGCGGTACATCCATACATGAAAGAAACCAATCAATCAGTCAAACAGTCAATCAGTTGGTCAGCGGTCAGAGGAGAAACCAGCCATGGACAGCACTAGACTAGTCTGGTGTCATCCAATAATTCCTGGCCAGATCTTCAAACTCTGTTTTCTCTAAAACATCCTAGTATTTCAGTGTAAAACATACCTGATTGCAACGTAACCTAACAGACGCAAAACATGCAGCAGTAGGAACCCGAACATATTATCCGAGCACGCCCAAGATACTCGGATAACACCCAAGCTGTAAGGTTCTTTTTCTCTTTTGACATGTTCCTTGAAACTCAGTTTTCCGTCGGCCATTTTGCTTTCTGTCTTTCTGCAGCTCTTGCCCTCAGTTAATATGGAGTTTCCAGTTTTCATGTTCCCGCCCTGATTCTCTCCCTCTTGCTTCTTAAGCAGCCTCAGCTGAACAATCAGTGCTCCTGAATCAAGCCTCAGTCAGCCTGTGACCTGACTCCTGGAAACCTAGGATTTTGGACTCCAGCTATTTCCTACTGAGGAACTTTGGAACACTTTTGGACTTTGGAAACCTGCTGTCTGGTGAATCCATGTTTGCAGAGGAATTACGGTACAGAGAAGAGATCCTGAACCTGCCTGGAGAGTTATTGTAGAGCTTGAAGTTACTCTGGCCTGCTGTGTTCTCCTGCCTCTGTTCCTGCAAACTGTGTGACCTTTTCTGCATGCTTGTATGAAGTAATACAAGTCATTTCATATCAACCTATGTCTCATGTGTTTTCCTCGCACCCAAGCACAAGACGCTATAGGAACTGTACACTATACATGACACAAGCATGCTCGGGAAAAATGTTATCAAAGCACGTTCACTCATCACTAATGGTGACAGATCCACTTTAAGGCCGAGAACTGAAAACAGCTGCTATCATACTGCAATGTGCAGGAAAAAAATACATATGGTCCAGAGTGGGCGGCAGAGCGCTGGAATCTGTTACCACTATGTTGAATATAGGAAAATATCTCTGTATACAGACAGGACATGTAGCCTTCATGTGGACATGCTATTAAAAGTAATGGTGGTGAACGAATTTTGTGTCTCACAATACCATTTAACAATGCGTTTAATACAAAGCAGAAGCATTTTATTGAGTGTAATCCCAGAAGATTGATGGCTCTGACTGCACTGCTCATCATTATCGGTAGACAGTCCAGGAATGAGTGATGCCGCAGTGATTCAGCATCTGATGGCTCAAACAGCTAACTAGATGCATTTAATTACATTATATTAGGACTTAATGACAACAGTAATAAATAACCATCCCGGAAGAGCATCTATATTGCATTGGCTTCACATTTAATACTGCAGCATTATTATTTTTGGATGATGATATCAGCAGATATTATATCTTTATAGGCAGCAGTATGTTAAAATATCACTTTTAATTTTTTATAATTTATCCTTAAAGGAAAATTCCACATGTTTTTCTTTAAGAAGACTCCATAAGTAGCTACAATATCACAACATTTAAAGGAATTCTCTGGATTGTAAAAATGTATCTTACAAATAATATTAGGGCAGTTTGAGCTATCACAAAGAGTCTGAACATACGTGAGTTAGACAGAGAGCAGCTAAAACAATTTTTTATTGGTTAGAAGGACCTGACGTGTCCATGCATTTCCCATACAGTTTATTGATTTTATGAAGAAGCTTTAAATACTGATATTGAATCCGTCTTGACTATCAATCTCCCTCCAAACTGCTTGTATTGGCATGTAAGTCTTTGAAAGGTAAACCAGTCAGTATCTTTATTGATGAAATCTCCATAACACATTTTAATTCACATGCACATGAGGCTGCAGTGCTCTGGGCGAAACCAGTCTCTGCCTTCCTGATATTCCTCCCCCCCAGGCACTAAAGAATAAGAAAGTGGAGCTAGGCAGGGAATAAAGGGCCCGTCTCACATAGCGATCTCGCTACCGAGATCGCTGCTGAGTCACTAGTTTTGTGACGCAGCAGCGAGCTCACCAGCGATATCGCTGTGTGTGACATTCAGCAACGATCAGCGCCCCTGCTGGGTATCGCTGATCGTCGCTGAAATGTCAGGACATTTTTTTGATCGCTGGTCTCCCGCTGACAGACACGCATCGCTGCGTGTGACAGTCGGGAGACCAGCGATCCGCTGGTAACTATGGTACACAGCGGGTTTCCAGGCGCGGGGCTGTGCCTAGAAACCCGCTGTGTACCTTGGATACCAGCGCCCCAATGCAGGGGAGCTGGTATCCAAGGTACACAGCGGGTTTCCAGGCACCGCGCAGCGCTTGGAAACCCGACGTGTACCTTGGTTACCAGCGCCCTGCATCAGGGCGCTGGTATCCAATGTACACTGCGGGTAACTAAGCGATGTTACCCGCAGTGTCGCTGTCCCAGATCGCTGCCTGAGCTGCCTGTTTGACAGCTCAGCAGCGATCATATAGCGACACACCAGCGATCCTGACAAGTGCATATCGTTGTCGGGATCGCTGGTGTATCGCTATGTGTGACCCAGCCTTAAATCTGGGGAGGCAAAGGCTCTGAAGTGCTGATTTTGCCCGAAGCACTTTAGCTTCTTTTGCATATTGATTAAAGCACGGCTTTCTTTGTTAGGAAGCAGCAGATTTTACAAATAAAGGTACAGCTTTGTTTTTCTTTAAAAAAGATGACAATTAGTGATGAGCGATTGTACTTGGATAAGGTCTTATCTGAGCATACTCAATGCTAATTGAGCGACTTCGGCGTGCTCGAATAATATGTTCGAGATACCGTGGCTGCATGTCTCGTGGCTGTTAGACAGCCGCAACACCTGCAGGGATTGCCAAACAAACAGGCAGGACAACTTGCAACTCGGGCAATTTTAGCGAACCCTAGTAACAAAAGGGATTGTAAAAAAAACTTGTTAGTTGCTTTAAACAGGCTTTGCAGGATTAATTTATTTTTTTACCCTTGCATGTCTATTATAAACATAATTAAATGAGCTTTAGTTACCCATCACAGGTACAGTGGTGCCTCTGTGCTGCTTTCCCTGGCTTAGATTGACAGGTTGTAGTGGCAAAGTCATGACTATGGTACGTGACCATTGCAGTCAGTCACTAGACTCAACAGTCTTGTGCCGATTACATCAATATCACCACTTTACAGTGGATGTATCAATGCAAGGCAGCTCCAGCAATTGTACGCACTGCACAAAGCTGTATATGGAGTCAGACAACTGCAGCCTTGAAGAGGACCTTTTGTTTTGAGACGCGAGGCGGTAGCTGCAGGTGAGGTACTCATCTCCTTTTATGAATCGGCATGCTACATGAAAGTGTGGGTCTTGGCTGGGTATGTGGACTTGTGCTGTGAGGGCATCACGCCCCTACAGGCTGCATGTAACCAGTGGTGTGAGCTGGCCAGGCAAGAAGTCCTTGGATTGGAAGACATGTCATGAGAAACCCTGAGCTTGCAAAACCCCAAATGTAATGGACCTAAATAGTACTGAGTTTGTGGGGCTAGTAGGTGGTCTCGAGCGGTAACTCCAGGGTGCCAGAAGTTGAAGAAATAGGATGTGGAACCACTGAGCAGGTAGAGAGACTTGCTGACCAGGACTGCAGTGACAAACTATTCTATGACGAAGTAGGGCAAAACAGTGGGCTTCACCAGCCTTTGAGTGAGGCCACACATGTATACTCAGCAAGTGACTGCATGTTTGCAAATCGCCAGCAGTGCGTGCAGTGCGCTCTGTGAGAATTTAGAAGCCTGCAGTCACATAAAATGACTGCAGACTCATCACCACCTCTTTAATGCTCCTAACAAAAATAAAAATATGAGAATTGGTATCACAAAAAAATATTTACATCCAGGTACCTGATAGATGATGTTGTCTCTGGAGTTTTTCACTTTCTTTACTTCTTTATCTTGTCAAGCTCTTCTTTGTAGACTTCCATCTTCTGCAGTCTTGTGCAGCACATCCCCACATGATGCCCTTAAAGATCGCAGTGTCATTATAATGCTGCTGAATAAAAATATCTGCCCTACGCTGAGCCCCTGAATAAATAATTGCCCTTCACTATATTCCCTGCACAAAATACGACCCCACACTGTCCGTCTGATGGTACATGCCCTCCACACTGTCCTCTCCTATCCATACTGGGCCCCCTCTTCACTGAATAAATTCCCCCCCACACTAAATAAATACTCCCCCCACACACACAATGATTAAATCAACCCCCTCCCACACACTGAATAAATCCCCTCCACCTCTCCCCCCACGCATACACAATAAATCCCCCCACACTGAATCTTCGGTGTCTTCAGCTCCTCAGCCACAGGAGCATTTACGACCTATCCTCTTCTCACTTCTGCACACCATCGAGTGACATCAGCAGCGTGATCACATGACATTATCACGCTGCTGGCGTCACTCTTACCTGGAGGTCAGAGCTTCAATGCTTCAATTGTACTCGCGTCTGTTAGATGCGAGTACAATTGATCTCTGGGAGCCGATGCACTACAGCTTCTCTGTGCCGGCTGTCAGGTTGACAACCGGCTCATAGAACTGCTGACTTTCAGTACAGGGGGTGCAGAATGCAGCTGCCAGGGGAGACACTTCGGACCGCCACATTAGGCAGCCCAACTACGCCACCCTGCCTTCTGCGCCACGGGAACATGCCTCGGCTGCCCCCCTCTAGATAAGCCTCTGACATACCTGACTGCAATAGTAGTGCATCCAGCAGTTGTGTAACTTGAAGCTCTTGGGCCCCATTGCAAAATCTTCAAATGGGGCCCCCAATTATTGCAAGTCTTTCATAGTATTCATCTTTTTATATAGGCCAAAGGGACATTTTGGACCCTTTAGCCTCCAGGGTCCGGGTGTGATGCTACCCTGCACCTATTGCAGTTACACCCCTGCAGCCAGGCCTTGATTCATGCTACCCAAGGGTTTGAGCAACAAGAATCTACTGACTTGTTCCTTTTTGCTTTGTTACTGTGCCATCGTAGGTAAAATGAATAATTGCACAGTTCCCATTTATATCAATAAGCTGGCCATATAGATATGTAAAAGATGGAAGGAAATGGGAAAATCACTGTATGTATATTCTAGACGTTATAACAGCCCTGCAATATGACTAGTGATATTATCCAAGCTATACAGACAGCCTAGTTGCCAGGCTCGATAACGGTTCGGACTTTGCCTTGCAGGGCAGCTGCCTCCACTAGGTGGCACTAGCACACTAGTTTTCTACGTATTCAGGACATAGTTCATTTGCATATTTTTCCCATGGAGCATTGCTAATAAAAGTCCATACCTAGCTAGCCTCCTTAAGTAGAGCCAGACCCTTAAAGATGTATCCCAGGCATGTTTAAGTTCATTTACTGTTGATTTTTGAGCCACTAGTACAGACACTACTCTTTTCACTTAGATTTGCCTAATAGTTAATTATAAAAATCAGATTAATGAAGCAGACAGCCTCTTTAATATAATGGAAAATCACATGCTGCTATCCTAATTTTTTTTGCTACCATCATTATTGCATTACCTTTTAAATTCTACATCAAGTAGATGTGAAGCCATGTCCATGCGTATTTGGCACAGAGTATAACCGAATTATCGGTGTGTCGGTGCTGCAGTGAATTGGATTTCCACGAGGAACTGTATTATTCTAATTGATTTGCGCAGCGTTAGAAGACTTCCATTGTTTTCAGATCTCATTTTGCAGTGTATTTCTCTCTAGACCACATAGTGGTTTGGTGTACTTCCAGAAGCGAAACCATTTATATTTGATAAGACACTAGAGATCTCTTCTCGCTTTATTGGCTAAAGTAATTCTGACAGTAAAGAAATGTTATGCACGGACGGACAATGATCTTTAATGTGAAAATGAAAAAAAAAAAAGCTCAACTTTAATTTTTCATCACCGCTATTTCCATAATTGAGGTTTATATAAATGAGGCATGAAATCTTTAAACAGGCCTGAACAAGGTGCGCTGTGCACTTCATGGAGGCCTCAATGAAAATGCTGCACCGAAAATATTACTGACCATTATAACATATCAGGTACCAGATTATATTTTATGCAAAATTTTACTGTCCATTTTTCAATGTAGGGCAGCAGACAAATGTAAATGCTCAGTGAATGTGAAGACACAGAAATGGAAAATCCATAAATCACTTTATTTGAAATCTAAGTTTTCTTATTCCCAAATAATCAATTCAAAGTGCCGGCCACTAGTTGTTTCATTTCTGTGTTTTCTCTGCACCTTTTTTTTCATGAAAAATGTAGCATTTTACTGTCCTAATGAAGTGAATGAGATTTCTGCAATCTCTTATACACACACTGCTTTTTTTTCTCCTTGCCAATTTCAATCAGTTTCAAATCTGCAGTATGTCAATTCTTTCAGCGTTATTGCCACATTTTTTACCCTTTATCATGAATGGGAAAAAGAC
This sequence comes from Oophaga pumilio, assembly GCA_009801035.1. Lineage (NCBI taxonomy): Eukaryota > Metazoa > Chordata > Amphibia > Anura > Dendrobatidae > Oophaga > Oophaga pumilio. Next base: position 73,811 of record VIAB01011589.1, read on the forward strand.
ATAAAAAGAGGCACACATAAACACAGCAACAGCAAAAAAAATTCAAATTTTTTGTGTAGCCAAGAGACATGTTTTTGGTGCAGAAATATCTGCAGCAAATAACTTCATCCCTTCATGACATCTGCCGTACATGTACGGCGTGTGTCAAAAGTGGGTTAGATGTGAATGTGGTTTATTTTGTCAACACGTTTCAATGTTTTCAAACTTCTTTATCAGGACAAAACTGCAATAAGCTATGGTGGGTATAGGGAGCGAGCCCGCCCAATACCTGGCAAGTGACAACTGTGTATTATAGCCACTAACAATCACAAAATTTCACAGTTTCACCGCACTTGGAATTTTTTTCACTTTTACAGCCCACTATGTGATCAAATGAATGATGTCATTCAAAAGTACAACTTGTTCCTCAAAAAAACAAGCCGTCATATGTCTATGTGGACAGAAATTAAGAGAGTTATGGCTCTGGGAAGAAGGGGTGGAAAAAATGAAAATGCAAAAATGGAAAGTAAAACTTATTTTAAACCTTTAATAATTTTAATCTATTTAATGTAATAATCCAATGATTTTTGTAAAACACATTAATTAAAAAGTCCCCACCGTACCCTATATCCTGTCTATATAGTTTATACTACTTCCTTTGATTCTGCTTTTTTTGAGAATCCCAGTGCATGCTGTTGTAGTCAAACAAAGATTCATCAGAGACAGAGGCTGCGGTCACTGCCGTAGCTTTTGACTCCTCCTTAAATTGAAGGGTCTTCAGTGACTGAGCTAGACCCTGCTCTACTGAGAATGCATCAGTTGTCAATTGACTTATGCTCAGTAGATTCTGTCATTAGTTCTCCAGTACTTTCAGACCAGCTGTCTTCAATCAATTTGCAATTGTAAAAGTTCTCCTTCGATTTATATTCTCATTTGTGGTGGTGGCGCTGATTTCTGCTTGTTCTGTACTGAGTACATTTACAACGCTCACTGACAGTGCACTCGCTTGCCAGTTGACTACTTCTGATCAGGGTCGGCAAGGGGAGCGCACTGTCACTGTGCATATTGCATAGTAGCAGTATCTACTGAGAATCTAATTTGAAAGAGGATTGTTACAATTGCAAATTGTAAAAACCTTTTAATGTGTGCATATACCCTAACTTTCTGTCCACTGTTATCGGATGTAATCTGTCAATAATTGCAGAGACGCCTAAATAGATTACAGGAAATAAGGATGTAATTTTATCTCTCTTCTTCCGCTCTCAGATCTTATCTGTCTCTACTTGCTGAGATACCGAGACATGTTACAGAAAGAGAGGATGTGTCTTTGTGTCTCTACCCCTGCTCTCGAGAATAATCCATCTCTAGCTGCTGAAACACTGTGACAGATTAGAGGAAGAATGGACAAGTCTTTGTAACTTTGCTTCTACTTTTCTACCAAACTTCATATATAGTGTGACAGGGTCACTGGTAATGTATTTGAGGGGAGATATGTGTCACGAAGCTTTCTATCCTCTGTGATTTGAAGCCCAGAAGTTTCTCTCCAATATATTATGTGCTGAGGGGTTAATCGGCCATGACAGGGTTGGGTTTTTTTGTGAGTAGCTATAAGAGATGGCCAGGATAGCTACTCACCATATCTCCTCCTGATTCGGCAGTTGATTGAAAAGAGACTGTGTTTGGAGATGAGGTAGTCTCCAGTCTGGAGCTCAAGTGTGACCTGACATTTGTTGTTTTCACAAGGCTGGAGCCACAGTGGAAAGGACTTCTTAGGGTCCCGCCACACATAGCGACATACCAGCGATCCCGACAACGATATGAACTT
>VIAB01011590.1:2242-17115 GCA_009801035.1 Oophaga pumilio
TCGGCAATTTTTGAAAATGAACGACCTGTTTCGCTCAGCTCTACGCCTAACAAATATTGTACCCTCTTCGAAAGGCATCAGTAAGTGGCGTACATTTCTCATCACCTACTAATGGCGGATCCTACGGTTACACAAGCAGTAGTTTCTCTGCTGATATATCAGTTAAATGATATAATCGCCACCACCTAACATGTCTTGTGCAACTGCCACATAAACAGAAATTCCATCATATTTCAACTTCTCAAATCAGTAAGTCCATAGTCACAATCCTTGAGGCTATTCTTTGCCACGTAAAAATTGCTGAAGTACACACACATTCTCCTAGCGATGAGCACCACCTTGAGCAAACGGGTATATTTTGCACAAAATTTGCATAAAATTGATGACATGCGCCATGTTATTTTGCCAAAATGCTATGCAGCTGTAATGTTTCTGGCATATCACTGAAGTCTCCCAGTTGCAGTTCTCAGTGAACCAGCCAGAGAGGCATTTCCTGCTCTGCTGTATGGCTTGTGTCGCTTATGATCATAAGCTGGGCCAAAATGTCCTAGCATGCAGTACAGGATCTTGCATCACTATGAGGCTCCTCTCGCAGTGTAAAGAGTGAGATCCTATTAGATCCCGCTTTTTTGGACTAGTCAAGCACTGGCATGTACTTTGCTAAGGTAACATTCATTAGAGTGACTACCTTCGATAACAGCTTGATAAAGTACGAGCAGTGCGCAGTGACTGCATAGAGTAAGATTGCGTTTTTCCACTTTGACAGTGGCTGCAAAGGGTTGGGCACTTTTTGGGGATATTAGGTGCCCATACTTTTGTTAAAGGAAACAGGCTTCTCTAGATTTGTGAAAATACTTTTTAAGCTTACAGAAACAAAAAGAATGAAGGCATGGAATGAATGCAACTTTCTGCTTTGTTGGAGACGATCTCCATAGAGGAGAACTTGGAAGTGGTGTATAATCACTGCCCGGTGTTGGAATCAATCCACACAAAAAGAGAAAAGCTGACAGCACTCAGACATCAAGATGCACGTTCAGATGCCATCTGACCCAGAAGGATTGACAAGTACGTACCATGTAAAAAAGGAGAACAGCATCAAATCCGGGTGAAGTAATAAAGGTTCTTTATTTTGCCAGATGCTGTTTTGCATCTGGCAAAATAAAGAACCTTTATTACTTCACCCGGATTTGATGCTGTTCTCCTTTTTTACACGGTGTTGGAATCAGACCTAGTGTCAAACCAAGGAGATGTCATCACCTGGTCTACTTGCAGTGGTGAATGATTGACATTCAATACATTGACCCAGTGGATTGTGAAAGATATACTATGTTCCTAGCTGTAATAGCTACTCCATGTGTATACAGCAGAACCTAAGATAAAAAAAGTGAGCAAATACCCCATGGGAAGGAAAAGAATAGATATTAAAAGTACACGTAAATAACACAGGGTACTTAGTTAACACTGTTTTGACCAAAAAAGCATAAAAGACTTCCCACCACGACAAGGTGTACCCAACCAGGATGGTTTCCAACTCTTGCTGTTCACATCACTATGTGTCAGCCGACGTCAAAGTAGATAAGGACAGATTAGGACCTGGGTCCCAACTATTCATACTCCTATCATGGGAAACTACATAAACACAATGAATTAACACAAAGGTGTCCAAAATATATCAATATTGGCACTTCAAATCACTGATTATCACACAATCCTGATGTCCAATAACACCAGAAAGACGAAGAGATCCAAAAAATATAAAAAATATAAAAAAGACAATAATTTTATTGATGCTGATTAAAAGCAATAAATACATGAAGGAATAAAAATAGCAGCGTGCCTCACAATGGAGACGCCACGAGTTCAAATGAAGTTGGAAGATGATTGACAATCAATCTAAAACAATTATACATTACACCATGAGGTAATTCTGCATAGTGATGCATAAATACGACAAAATAAATAATAGTATGGCAAGTATATAATATACCGTGTGATCTTCCCAAGCATGTAATATAATGGAAATTGTATTTGACTCCGGGCATGAAAAGTCACTACTGAATAATGCCACCAATAAAATAAATCACCTACGGCCTGGTTTGTATCCACTACTTCAAAACTGATACCTAACAGTGATGTCTTTCTGCTCCATCAAGTCTTATGCATGCCATCACTTTGGAAAATGAAGTAGAAGACATGTATGGCAGTGACTGGTGAATATGGACATGTGGGAGTGGAGATTGCACATATATATGATTGGATACATGTGTATATTTCCTGGACACATATATGGATAAATGAAAAAATGCAATGGAGGAAGATCACCAAAAGCAGTAAATGATGGTGATGAGAACAATGACCAGGTACTACTTGAATATGCACCTTCACAACCAAAAAGACAATCCCAACGAGATGGAGGAGGATGACAGCTTGACCCTTACTCATATTTCTGGTTAGTTTGCTTTTCCCCAATGAGGTGTTGATGAAGAGCTGTATTTCCAGGTACTGGGAACACTACATATAAAACCATCAAATGCGCATGAGTGGGGCACCAGAGGCACAGATTTTAGGGTAACAACATAGTTTCATGTTATATTGGTGCACTGAACATGTTTATGGCTATTAGTGTCTGATACCGGTTTCCTGCATCAAGATCTCATGATTTTTGTCATGATTCCGCCTATCCGTGTGCCTGGAAGGCCCAGGCGTGCTGAGCTGTCAGTGTGTTGACTGACAACTCAGCCATCCGATCAGGGCTGCAGCGTGCCCAAACTTACTCCATGTGTCTGCTATTCGGGTGATTAGATGGCTATTTAGCTACCTCTCTGAATCCAATTAATGCCAGTTGTAGCTTAGCTCAAATAGTGTGCCCTTTCTCTGTTCTCTCAGTTTGATCTTTGTTGCTTGACCTTTGACCTTGGCTTTGGCCATCATTTTGACTTGCCCTTTTGTCTTGATCCACTACCTTCCTGGAATTCTGACTTTGGACTGTGACCTGACTACGCCTTTGTTTTACCCCTTAGTGTACGAGTAGCGCTATCGTTATCTGACCCTGAACCTCTTGATCACCCAGTCTCATGGTTTGTCCTTCAGTAGTGACTAGAATCATATTTGGCCTCATGGCTTGTCGTTTGTGAGTAGTGACTAGCATCACAATTTTATTGCACTTAGTTGTACATTGGAAAATTATTTAATCATCAATCGTATGTACCTTGTGTAAGTTGCTGGTTTTATATGTAGTGTACTCGGTACCTTCATGTGTAACACTACCATCTGTTAACACTATATATTGTATGTATACATTCCTAAATCTAATATGTGGACAACTAACGTTGTGTCTTAATTCTAATCCAGATTCTATTCATAACCTTTATGTGTATGTAGATGGTATTTTGATGGAATATTCAGTTACCACTGACAAATTTTTATATTGTGCCCTGGGCCTGTTTTTGTATCCTGCACACACCCAGTAGTGGGCAACTTCTTGTCATGCCCCTCGCTTCGCCCCAATAAAATAATAAAACCTATACTCCCCTTCTGTGCCGTCACTGCTCCAGCGATGTCGACACTTGCTCTCTCCAGGACTTTCGTGCAGTGTTGTGACACATGAAGCCGGCGCCCAATCAGCGCTGGCATCACTTCCCACCTTCGGACAAATCGAACATGAAGAAGAATCCAGGATCAGCTGCAGCCCGGACTTTCCCTTCATGATCGATTTGTTCGAATGCAGGGGCAGTGACTCCTGCGCTGATTGGGCGCTGGCGTCATGTGTCACACACACGAGAGCCCCGACACTGCCTAGACGGTGCTGGCACAGGAGGGGAGTATAGGATTTTTTTTTTATGGGGTCTAAGTATTTTTATCAAGAAGGAGTTTTCCTAGTAGTGAACAACCCCTTTTAAGGTTTTAATATGTACAGTCATGGCCAAAAATGTAGGTACCCTTGAAATTGTTCTAGAAAATTAAGTATTTCTCCCAGAAAATTGATACATGTTTTGTTATACACATTGGAACAACACAACAAAAAAAACAGTGTAAAAAAAGGCAAATTGGACATAATTTCACAGAAAACAGCAAAAAGGGGCTGGACAAAATTGATGGTATCTTTCCAAAATTGCAGGTAAACAACTGTTTCAAGCATGTGATGCTCGTTCAAACTCACCATTTAACAGGTGTGGGCAATATGAATATGTATGTGTGTGCCAAATTAAGCATGGAGAACAGAAAGAGGAAAAGAGAACTGTCTGAGGACTTGAGAACCAAAATTGTTGAAAAATATCAACAATCTCAAGGTCACAAGTTCATTTCCAGAGATCTTGATCTTGTTTTGTCCATGGTGCACAACATAATCAAGACGTTTACAACCCATGGCACTATGGCCAATCTCCCTGCACCTGGGCGCAGAGAAAAGTTGACAGGATAGTTTGGATGGTGGATAAGCAGCCCCAATCAAGTTCCAAAGACATTCAAGCTGTCCTGCAGTCTCAGGGTGTATCAGTGTCAGCTGTGATGCAGTCACCCATGCTGCAGCTAGGGGGCACTGTATGTGCTCCTTGGGATGTACCTGGAGGCGTGGTTGTGATGGTGGGACAATGCCCGACATTGTTGTGAATGGCCGGTATGTGTCGCAGAAGTCCTCTGCACTGTAAGCTAAGTAGTGTTGTTCTGGAACTTGTAGTCCACAAGAGTTTTGTTTATGTTACTAGGGAGGCTTACAGGGTTAGTCAGAGAGCTGGGTGGGACTGACTAACCACACATACACCGCCCACTGTTGTGAGTTTGAGGACCTGCAGTGAGGTCATGACCATGTGTCCAGCCCATATGATCCATACCTCACCTGTGGGTGGGGTTACAAGCTATGTAATGGAGGTGTGTTGAGCACGAGAGTGTGGTTGGGAATCTGTCAGTGTAGACAGATTTCCAGGTGTCCAGGCTGGATACTGAAGAATGGTCTGTGCGCAGTGCTGGCTAGTCTGAGCCAAAGGAAGGAGGTCTGTAAGATTTCTCCAGAGTTGACAGTCTGCCAACCGTGAGTGATACTGACTGGGGTCAGTGAGAACTGTTTATGGGATACCTTTGAGGATAAGAGGCATACGGGAACCTCTGTGGCTGACACCAACAGGTAACGGACCCGAATCCGTGTTATGCTGACCGGGGTCAGTGAGAGACTGTGTTTGTGCTATAGAGCCTGCGTGCTGGAGATGGCACAGCTGGTGTGCCCACAGGCCTGAGAGAGCAGAGCTCTACTAAGGACATAAAGGGTTTATCTGTCTGATGTAAGACTGCCTTGTGTACCTGTTACAATGGTTTATGAAGAAAATAAACCACATAGACTGTTTTTAAGAGAAAGATCGTACCTGTGTGCCTGAATATTGCAGCCAAGCGAGTGTTCCCCAAACCCGTGCAGTGAGTGCTGCACTACATAGCACAAATTGACTGTCAACATTTGAATGTAATGAAGTGCTATGGCAGGGGAACTAGGAGAACCCCACTGCTGACTCAGAGACATAAAAAGGTAGACTGAAGTTTGCCAAAATGTATGTGAGCAAGTTAAAATCCTTCTGGGGAAGCGTCTTATGGAAAGATGAGACCAAGATAGAACGTTTTGGTAAAGCACATCATTTTACTGGCTTACAAAGAGAAAAACACATACCTACAGTGAAATATGGAGGAAGTTCAAAGATGTTTTGCTGCCTCTGGCACTGGGTGCCCTAACTGTGTGCAAGGCATCATGATATCTGAAGATTACCAAAGGATTTTGGGTTGCAATGTAATGCCCAGTGTCAGTCCATAGGAGTATAATTCAGCCCCATTTAATACAATGCAGCCACATAGCGTATAATGCAGCACCATAGGAGTATAATGCTGCCCCATTAGAGTATTAAACAGCCCATTAGGAACATAATGCAACCCCATAGGAGTATAATGCTGCCACCACAGGAGTATAATGCAGCCGCCATAGGAATATAATGCAGCCACCATCGGAGTATAATGCAGCCATAATGCATCCAGTATTATGGCCACCACATACTCAATGATTTAAAAATAAATAAATACTCTTCTTTCTTCATTCCCCCACTGCACCATGTAGCCTCACCTCAACAGCTCCACTGCCCGACACAGCGTGTTGCGCCATGAAGTTACGTTATCGTGCCCACTGCATCAGAGGCAGAGGGGGATGATGGGAGAGGGAGCGTTATGTAATGCTCTCTCCTGCATCATTGCTTTTAACCCCTTAATGACTAGGGGTATTTCAATTTTTTTCATTTTTGCTTCCCTTTTTCCCAGAGCCATAACTTTTTTATTTTTTGGTCAATATTGCCATGTGAGGGCTTGTTTTTTTTTGTGGGACAAGTTGTACTTTTGAATGACACCATTGGTTTTAACATATCATGTACTGGAAGACGGGAAAAAAAATTCTAAGTGTGGTGAAATTTCAAAAAAAGTGCAATTCCACAGTTATTTTATTTTGGTTTTTACCATTTTCATTAAATACTAAAACTGACCTACCATTATGATTCTCCAGGTCATTATGAGTTCATAGACACCAACATGTCTAGGTTCTTTTTTATCTAAGCTGTGAAAAAAAAATTCCAAAGTTTGTTAAAAAAAAAAAAATCCGGCATTTTCCGATACCCGTAGCGTCACCATTTTTCTGGGGTTGGGTGATGGCTTATTTTTTGCATATTGAGCTGTTGTTTTTAATGATACTATTTTGATGCAGATACGATCTTTTGATCTCCAGTTATTGCATTTTTATGCAATGTTGCGGCGACCAAAAAAAATGTAATTCTGGCGTTTTGACTTTTTTTCTCGTTACGCCATTTAGCTATTGCGTTAAAAAAATGTTTACATTGATAGATGGGGTGATTCTGAATGCTGTGATACCAAATATGTGTATATTTGATTTTTTATTGCTTTATTTTGAATGGGGCAAAAGGGGGGTGACATGAACTTTTATATTTTTTTTATTTTTTTAATATTTTTAAAAACATTTTTTTACTTTTTGCATGTTTCAATATTCTCCATGGGAGACTATAAGCTGCACTACTTTGATCGCTTGTGCTACACACAGGCGATGACCAGATCGGATGGCGCTTATAGCAGTCTGGCTGACATGTCCCCGGAAAGGTGCGGGCTCAGTGCCGGAGCCCACACCAAACAGACGGAGTCCGACATGGGCGTATTATTATGCCCGTCTGAAAGGGGTTAACTGTATAGGCATCAATGGCATCAGTGTTAAAGAACAGCGGCAGAATGGGGGACATATATTCCAGCATAAGCCCAGGATGGGGACATATATAGTATTGAACACATCACCGAAGTGTAGCTACATAATATGCATAACTAGCAATCGTATACAGAACACGGTGCCTAGGAGCCCAAAGGCCCAGCTGCCATAATAAAAATACCAGTATTACAGGTAGAGAATGTTTGAAGTGAGCTATTGTGTATACAGTGGGTAAAATAAGTATTGAACACTTCACTAATTTTCTAAGTATGGTACATATATTTCTAAAGGTGCTTTTGACATGAAATTCTCACCAGATGTCGGTAACAACCAATCCACGCAGGCAAAGAAATCAAACCATTGATGTCCATAAATGAAGTTATGTGTAATAATGAAAAATGACATGGCGAAAAATGAATGAACACACTTATTGAAATTTATTTAATACTTCGTACAAAAGCCTTTGTTTGTGATAACGGCTTCAAGAAGCCTCCTGCATGGATAAACTAGTTGCATGCATTGCCCGGGTGCGATTTTAGCCCATTCTTCCACACAAACCTTCTTTAAATTCTGAAGGTTTTGTGGGCTCCTTCTATGACCTCTGAGCTTTAGTTCCTTCCATAAATTTTCTATTGGATTCAGGTCAGGTGATTGGCTGGGTCATTCTAGCAGCTTTATTTTCTTTCTCTGGAACCAATTGAGAGTTTCCTTGGCTGTGTGTTTGGGATTATTGTCTTGCTTAAATGTCCACCCTCATTTCATCTTCATCATCCTGGTAGATGGCAGCAGATTTTTATCAAGAATAAGTCGGTACATTTGTCCATTCATCCTTCCTTCAATTACATGAAGTTTGCCAGTGCCATGTGCTGAAAAACAGCCCCACAGCATGATGTTCCCACCTCCAAACTTCACTGTTGGTATGGAGTTTTGGGGGTCATGTAAAGTGCCTTTTGGCCTCCAAACATGGTGTGCATTTTGGCATCCAAAGAGTTCAACTTTGGTCTCATCTGACCAGACTATATTCTCCCAATATTTCACAGTCTTGCCTAAATGTTGAGCCAACTTTAAATACGCTTGAACATGCTTTTTGTTCAGCAGTGTAGTCTTGCGTGGTAAACAAGCATAAAGGTTATGGACTTGGGTGCATTACTTCTTGTTTTCTTTGAAACAACTGTACCTGCTGATTCCAAGTCTTTCTGTAGCTCTCCACTGGTGATCCTTGGCTCTTGGACAACTGTTCTGATAATTCTTTTCACTTCTCTGTCTGAAATCTTGTGGGGAGCACCTGGTCATGGCTGGTTTATGGTGAAATGATGTTCTTTCCACTTCCAGAATATGGCCCCAACTCACGGGAAGCTTTAGTAATTTAGAAATTGTTCCTTGACCAATGCCATCAGTATGTTTTGAAACAATAATGTTGCAAAGGCCTTGAGACAGATGTTTTTTTGTGTGGCACCTCGGTAATGAGATAACTATTTATAGGCCGTCAGTTGACCCAGATGGTATTATTTTTCACTAAGTGGCAAATTGCTTTCTAATTAAAGATAGATTTCAGCTGTTGTCATGACTTTCAATGGCTTTTTGAACCTCTTTCTTCATGTGTTCAATACTTTTTCCCTGTGTCATTTCTCATTATTACACATAGCTTAATTTATGGGCATCCACAGTTTGATTCATTTGCCTGTGTGAATTGAATGGGTTGCTATCAACATCTGTTGAGAATTTCATGTCTATAGCACCTTTAGAAATATATTTACGTAGAAAATTGGTTTGACTCTATGTGACTGCAGACTTATGAGTCCCCCCAGCACACACACTATGTACTGCGGGAAGTCATCGGTTTCTGAGCTGGGAACAGAGTGTATGTATGAGTTTATACATACTCCCAGCCTCGCTTCCATAGACTTGTATAGAGTGAGGTCATGCACTCTTGTTGGCCATGCCCACTGGACAGCCATCTCACTAGTTGGGGCGCAAACTTGATCTATACAAGTATATGAAGCCAGGCCACACCCACTAGACTGGCTCTGGCCAGGAAAGTCTGGTGAGCCTTGTACATATTAAACGGTTGAGCCGATCACGCCTACATCAGTGAATACAGACAATGATTACTTATTATGTGTAGACACCTTTTAGATATGATAAACATGATCTCAGACAAAACACACAAGTGCTGCACATGGCAAGTATATAGTCCACAAAAGGACCTAGAAAGAAAGGGCAATTGCCCAATGGAGCTCCTCTAAATACACATAACACAAAAAGATTGGAGCAAAACACCATAGAATAATATATAAATATTTATTAATATCAAATGATATACATCTCAATAATTGTAAGAATCAAATGCATAAATATGCTGCTCAAAAAGTGGTTTGAAATGGCATGCGTGTTGTTGCTAGATGGAAAATATGACTGTGGCACATATAACAGCAGGGTGAAAAAGAGGCACATATAGTGTAAGTATATAGTACTTTTTGTGTTATGTGACCTTTTAGATATGGTCAAAGTTCAACATACCTTGACAAAAATCAGGAGAGGGGAAATGCTTGTTTGTTGCAATGTATTGGATACAGTATAATCATTTCTATTGATATTTCCTTACTGTTCTAAGCCTAGGGATTCACCGGTTTGGTGTAAAATTGCAGCATCATGACCCTCTTTAGGCTATAATGTTTTCCAATTAGGAAAAAGTTCCAAGTTTGTGACGGCAAGCCCACTGTCAATGTATTACGCCTTGATTAATTGAATTATGATGTGCATTGTAATCATACACCACTGACTCAGCTTGAAAATGTGGATACATTTTCATTGAGGACCCAAAGATGAGCAATTAGAAATGTGATATACAAAATGGAAGAAGACTAATGCTGAAACAATTGAGAACTCTGACAAACAGCTGAAGTAGGTAGAATGTGACCTTATTGTCCTGTAAGAATCATCTACTGCAATGTGGGGTGACATTGTGGCACTGAACACAAGGCCATCAATGACCTGGTTCATTATATTGGTCATACGGTGACTATAATAAATGTGAGACAATTTATCTTAGAATAAGGAGCACCATTTTTGGAATGTAGAGACATAAAATGTGCTACAAACAGCAATGTACATGGAGAACAGAGACCCCAAATTAAATATTACTTATGATGCTGGTAATTGCCATTTAGGAAACAAAGGCTTGAGCTTTGAATGCCAAAATGCAGTTCCTCTGACACAAACGCCGCCACTTGAGAGGTTTTTCCCAGGCTCCCACTCATCACTATACAGTGTGCATTCCTGCCTACTTTCACAATACAGATAACCTTGATAACGGCCAATATAGGCCAAAACGTTGGGTTCTGTTTTTCTCATATGTGATTGTAATAAACACACGATTTCTGCAAAATATCAAGTTTGTGCAGTGCCAAAGGTTTTTCGTTTAATTGATTCAGGGAGTCATTGCCCAGACGAAAGGGTAATGGGAACAACCAGGGCTGGACCTCACTTTAACTCTTTTTTTGCTGATGGCAAATGGCATTTACTTGGCTTAAGTTAGCCTCCTGGACGAAGCATTTCAGTGCGAAACGCGCGTCGGGTGTGTGGTGGGTCTCTCTGGTATACCTCCTATCCTGGTAACTATGCCTTTACATATTACATAGACAATTATGCCATGTTTTTGCATGTTGTAACTTTCTATATGAAATCATTATTGGGGTTTTGATCATCTTGCTAATAAAGTTTTGTCTTGCACCATTGTGTATCTAGATGAACTTTCAGCATTTTTATTACAAGCTGTATTTTTGTTGCATGTTATTGATATTTCTTAAGATGTTTTCGATAAATATGTCTTATATATCCTTTTATGATGTATTTTGGTGCAAATACATTTGATTACCTCATGGTGTATTTTGTCCATTGGTAGTATTCCAGCTGAGTCCCATTTCCTGTATCTGTGGTATTGCCTATACTTTTTTTTATCTCTATTGTGTCTCAATAAAAGTATTTTTGTATTTTCATAAATTGGCGTTATATGAGTTTTTTTTGTCTGTGATTCTATATATTGCTACCTCATGCCCCTTAAGGGATATACTTAGGTGTGGTTAGCCTCCATATGGTCAGACTTGTCATTATTGTGTCTGGTTACAGAATAAGTATTGTATGATATTTTTTCATGTTTTAAAATCATATATCTCTAGCTCACCAACTTTTGAATAATTGGCAATGAATCAATTTTACAATAAATTTGCCAGTAGGAGCTGGCACTTCATTTACTGTAGACCAGAGCAGGGGTGATAGCTTGGGACCCTTGTGCAAGAAATGTGTCTGGGCCCCCCTCTATGGTGACAAAGCTACAGATATTTATATAGCCATATACATACATATCTTACATAGTCTACTTTATTATGTATATTACCATCCCTTATTACACAGTGTCCTCTCTTGTAATTTACACCTCCGTCCCTTACATATTGGATTATTTATAGCGCCCCCTGTCTTTATTACATACCGTCCTCTCTTGTTAGATAATATAATGCAACGACTGCTGATGGAGCATGGGAAAGCTTCTTTTCAAATGGAGGAGCTGATGGACTGGCATCTGGTCACCGACTGCTCCATCTGCAGTCATTTTATATCTAACAAGAGGCTACTATGTGGTAAAAGAGGGCACTGTGATTAAGAAAAATAACAAGAATACGCTATGCAAGGGACAGCACTGCACATAACAGCAGAGGAAGCTATATAATAAGGGCTGGCACCATATATAACTAGAGAGGATGGTACGTAATAAGGGACGATGTAATATATAATAAAAAAGGAAATTATGTAACAAAGGATGGCTCTATACATAATAAGTGAGTACACTATATACTAATGGACTGTGCTATACATAATAAGGCTACATTCCTGTATTTGTGTGCAGTGTCGGTGTGCTGTGCGCTTTTACAGACGCATTGAGCATGTCCTGTTCTGATCCTCAAAATCAGATCAGAATTGAACATTCTCTGATCCTCACGGATCTCATTCTCAGAGTCGTGATTTTCACGGATGTGTGAATAGACCTATAAAATTCCATGTGCTGTCTCATAAAAAAAAATCTGGCAGCACACGAACATTTCACACAAATGTGAAAATGTGGTGATCACACGCCTTTTTTTTAATTTATTCATTTAAATAATTAAAAAATATTGCATGGGGACCCCTCTATTTTTGATAACCAGCCAATATAAAGCTGACAGTTGGTTTATCAAAAATATAGGGGAATCCACATCATTTTTTAAATTTATTTATTTATTGCACAGGCTGATGAAAAAATCTCATCAGCCTTGCCTTCTCTCAATTCTATCAAATACCAAATGTACTTCAGAATACTCCATCTTGAATGACTCATACGCTATAGTCATGAAATGACCTAAAAGAGTATATATAATATATCAATCAAGCTTGTTGCTATATTGGATCAATCTATGAAATGTAATTTTCTACCTGTATATAAATAGAAATAGTGAAGAAATTTGAAAATAAAAATAGTGATTTGGAAAAGGTTCTATGAGTGTGTAGCCCTTTGCCTTGCGGATTTCTCTATGCAGTTCTGTAGATCAAAATTTGCTGATGAGAAAGATTTGCTGAAGAAAGAAGCTGTCATGTCTCAGTTTGGGGATTAGATCTGGTGACCTGTTGCTGCATGGTCGGCTCCTCCGTCAGCTGAGATATTGCCCTTTCTTTCCTCTTCAAATGCTGATGGTTTCTATTGACTTTTTTCCTTTCTTGGTTTGCTCCTCTCTAGGTATTTCTCGTTTTCCCATTTTCCATTTTTGGTTTGCCCTATCACTTTCTAGGTGGAGTTTTATATATTCAACCTTCACTGCACTTCCTTGCTGGCTATACCTTTTTGTGGAAGTGTGTTCAGGAGTTACAGGATTTCAGCTAATTGGTTTACCTTGCTTGATGTAGCATCAGCTCTCCTGCATGCTTTCTCCCTCCCCCCTGCAGGGACACCAATTTACTTACCGATGTGGTCCCCTTCTCGCTGCTGCTGTCCCAGCCTGCAACTGCCGTGCTCACCTGTATATCAGCTGTACCATCCTTTACCCGCCAGCATCTACCTGTATACCAGCCTGCCAGCATGCACCAGTCAGTGCCTGCCTGTATACCAGCCATTCCTGCCAGCACCTGTGGTTCCTGTGTTCCTGCCGTGACTGCTTGTACCAGCTGTACTCTCCTTCTGGGCCACTCCAGCTCCTTGACCCTTGGGGGTCAGCTGCCGTGTATCCATGGTCTGTCCTGATGTAGCACCTGGTGTCCATCTGGAGCCAAGACTAACCTCACCAGCAAGGGCTCTAATGATGAGTTAGGTGTTCACCTAGTTATGCCCCTCCAGGCTATCCTTGGATCATGGCACAGTGGTTCCACCACTCCCTTTACACTTGATAAACTCCAGTTTTATTCTTGCAGTGAGTGTGTTTTCTTTCTCTCCCATCTTTTCCTTTTACCACTGTTGGGTTTCGGAGAGGTTATACTTGTTCCTTTTATTTTTGGTTCTCTTTAGCTTTCCCTCTCTACCCTATGTGAATTTCTTTAAATTTCTCAACCTGTTTTTTGTATATTACTTCACACTTTCCTTTCCCCTTGTTGGCAGAGTGTTGCATCCTCCCCTTTGGTCCCTCAGGACCCCTTGACGGTCTGTTAGGAAATTAGGTCTGAAGTCATGTTTTAGTTGTGCGGCTAGGGCGTTTCTAGTCTGTACAGGGACCAATAGAGTGTAGTTGTGGGGTTTCACATGTGTAAGTGTGTGCAAGTTCACAATATTATAGCCACCCTATTAGTGTGTTCCAAGGCATTAGCATGGATCCTGTAAACGCCTTGGCCACACAACTGCAATCCTTATCCTTGGAAATTGCGGATGTCAAGCATCTACAACTGTTCACATGTTCTGCTACTCCAAATGACTCAGGTCTACAGAACATCGCAGTTGAACTCCAAGTATGGTTGCCAAATTGCTTTGACGGGAACAGAAATAAGTTTTCAGTTTTTTTGTTTGCTTGTTTTTTGCTTCCTGTAAATTAAATTTTACCCACTTCCTGTCTCTGCCGCATCTACTAGACATTAAGTGGGTATTGTTTTGTCTTTACTCTGTGGAGATTCACAAGCTTGGGCATTTTCTTTGACTGAAGATTCTATGATATTTTCCTCTGTAGAGGCTATTGGCCTCTGTTACAGATTGCACAGGGGAAGGGGTGTGTCAACTTCACTTACCTCTGGGGAGGGGAGAGAAGGACCCAGTAGGGATCGTCTCTCTGGCACCACCATTTGCCTCTGGTCAGTCAGGGAACTGCACTGAGGGCAAATAGTCACCGGAGAGGCCTCCCTTATAGGTACGAGTTATTGAGGCGCTCCCAGTGAGGGGGGATATATATCACCAGTCCAGGCTGGGGATATACAGTTATATGAAAAAGTTTGGGCACCCCTGTTATGTTTCGGTAGCTGAGGAGAAATTGCAAAAAATAGCCAAAGAAGCAATACACCAGAGAGGCTGGAAACTATTGAACTGAAGGACCCTGAACTAACCGCAACACTAGAAGTAACCATGGAGCGTACCTACGGTGATCCTAGAAGCCTCGTCAGCCGGAGAGATAGCTACACCTAAAGGCAGAAAGATGAATGC
>VIAB01011590.1:19383-31183 GCA_009801035.1 Oophaga pumilio
CATTACTGTGTCCAATAGTTATTAAATATATCAAACTGAAATAGGCTTTCCTTGGCCATGTCAGGTAACAGTGCCTCCTGCCAGTAGAGATTTAAGTCCAAAATGAGGGGTTGCCTCTTATCTCCTAGGCTGTTCCCTCCCACACGCTGCACCCACCCCTGGGCTTGTGCAGCCTCTCTCCTCCCATATCTGAGAGTATGATTTTCTGTCCAGAATCATGGAGGCTCATAACTTTCCACCTGAAGCTCTGAATGGAATGGCAGTGGTGCCACTGGATTCTGCTGGATTTTATCTGCGCATAGAGACTAAATACGCCTACTGTATGTTATTCCTGGTAGCTATGCATTATAACTCAATAACGTAGAGTGCTACAGGTGGTTGCCGAGCACGGGCGTGTGGAGAAGGAATGCCGATTCTGATTATGTGCTCGGCTAGTCTCAGAGATATTGCATTCTGTTATTATAGGTCATTTTCCAGATTCAATACCTCAGAGCCTTACTGTGACCTGTTGGCCACGATGTCTCCATGTGTTTGAGTCAGACAAAGGAATCCAGTTTGACTGTAGCTGCAGGAGAGCTCACACCCTTGTGTTAACTGCTGGGCACAGAGCTTCAAAGGGCTTGTTCCTGGATTTGAATTAAAGGAAAACATTGCTTGGCTTTTTATGTCCTTGGGGAACGCATGCCAATGGAGGGGGGGCTGAGTGGTCTGAAGCCAGTATTTTTGGGCCAAACCGTATCTTGATGTGGAATTCCATCAGAAATCAAAATATCATTTAGATATAATTTTCCCATATCTCAAAGCCTCAGTGCATGTCTACTAAAGCACAAGCTGGACACATTGTATGAGTCCTACAATGTACTGGGCACTACAACATACTGGGCGCGCGACCAAACAGTAGTTTTCCACCACATATGGGGTATTGGCGTTCTCAGGAGAAATTGCACATCAAATTTTATGGTGCATTTTCTCCTGTTACCCTTGTGAAAATGCAAAATTTGAAGCTAAAATAATTTTTTTTGTGGGAAAAAGTTAAACTTTTTTTTTTCCTTCCATATTGCTTTAGTTCCTGTGAAGCACCTGAAGAGTTGATATACTTCTTGAATGTGGTTTTAAGCAGTTTGAGGGGTGCAGTTTTTAGAATGGTGTCATTTTTGGTATTTTCTGTCATATAGGTCCCTCAAAATCACTTCAAATGTGATGTGGTCCCTAAAAAAAAATTGGTATTGTAAATGTTGGAAAAATGAGAAATTGCTGATCAACTTTTAACCCTTCTAACTTACTAACAAATAAATTATGTTTCAAAAATTGTGCTCATGGGAAGTAGACATGTGGTAAATGCTATTTAATATTTTGGGTGACATAACTCTGGTTTAAGGGCATAAAAAGTTTGAAAATTGCGAAATGTAAAAATTGTTGCCAAATTTCTGATATTTTCAGAAATAATCCCAAGTCGTATCGAACAAATTTTAACAGTATCATGAAGTACAATACAAAATTGAGGGGACACCTAGTCCTAAAGACATAATTGAGGTGGATTTGGAAGGGGAATGAGAGTATGAGGTAGTGAGTTCTTAGTTCCAGGATGGTCAGGCACCATCTGCAGTTCTCGTTAAGTGGAAAGGTTATGGTTATGACAATAACTCCTGGGTTAATTAGGAGGATCTTCACGCAGATCGTCTGGTGAGAGATTTCCATCAGCGATGTCAGATGATAGCGCTTCTGATGGTCTAGTGGCCCCTCCTAAAAGGATAAACAGGGGAAATTGTAATAGCTCAGTTTAAGAATTAGATCCGGTGACCTGTTGCTGCGAGGTCAGTTCCTCTGTCTGCTGAGATATTGCCCTTTCTTTCCTGTCTAAATGCTGATGGTTCATGTTGTCTTTGTTTTCCTTCTTGGTTTGCTCCTTTCCAAGTGTTTCTCGTTTTTCCCATTTTGGTTTGCCTTATCACATTCTGGTTGGGGTTTTATATGTTCACCCTTCACTGCACTTCTTTGCTGGCTATTCCTCTTGGTGGATGTGCATATAGAGTTCCAGCCCTTCAGCTAAATGGTTTACCTTGCTTGGTAAACCCTAGTTGTATTCTTGCAGTGAGTCTGTTTGCTTTCCCTCCCAGCATCTTTTCCTTTTACTGCTGTTGGGTTTCAGGGAAGTTATACTTGTTCCTTTTGTTTTTGGTGCACCTTAGATTTACCTTTTTAACCTATATGAATATGTTTTAGTTCTCACCCTGGGTTTTCGTGTCTTACTTCAGACTTTCCTTTCCCTTGTTGGCAGCGTGTTGTGGTCTCCCCTCTGGTTCCTCAGGAGGCACGAGAATTCCATCAGCGGCCTTTTAGGAAGTTTGGTCCGAAGTCATGTTTTAAGTTGAGCAGCTAGGACCTTTCTAGTTTGCAAAGTGACCAGTAAGGTGTAGGTGGGGCGTTTCCTGTGTGTGAGTGTATACATGTTCATAACAGAAGCAGATTTCTCTGGTAGGATATGTTACAAAGTTGTACTTGTAATGTTGATTTATAAAAACAAAACTCAAAAAATGCAGTTGGTATTTGTGTATATGTATGCAGACCTCTCTCTCACAGTGCGTCTGTTCCATGTAAAATGATCCCTCAGCCAGAATCCTCTGTTGATGTTGTTTTTGAGTGAGTGCAGAGATTTAGAAAAGCCACAGACTGTAGTAGCCAGATTTAAAGGAAAAATACATTTTCCATAACAATAAATATGTCCTAGTTTTTTAAACATGTGTATATAGTATTTCCTTATGGAGAGAAAAAAAGGAAGACAACTAAATTATAGGTATACTATAACAAATTATTTTTATTAACAGGGATTGTCACATGGTCATGAATCTTGTCCACTTCACCCAATATTTCACTCATACCCATGGTAGAATTATACATTTGGCATCAATGCTGTGGGTTTGGCAACCTTCTAAGTTTTAATATATTATATTACTAAATGGCTCCATTAAGCCCATTCAGATTACATGGGGGCTGAGATATTTCACAAATTTTGAAGTATCAGGAGCACTTCTGCAGTGATTAGCTTCCAACTCATTGTTCTCGGCACATAGTCATACAAGGAGCAAGAGCTTAAATGGATGTATTATGTGAATTATTTGAACCATTACATTTATGCATAATAAGAAGAACAACACTCATGGGCAATCTGCAAGAAATTTTGTTCGATAAGCCAATTTTAATTCCCACTTAACACCTTCTTGAGCAGCAAAGGTTATATTGTTACCTGGATTATTAAATCCCTATACCCTCATACACTATACAGACAAAAGTAATGGGGCACCCACACATTACACCTACAGGAGCTTTTATTGTATCTTATTCATAAATCCATAAGCATTTAATATAGAGTTTGTCCTCCATTTGCAAATAAAACAGATTCCACTCTTGTGGGAAGACCTTCTACAAGATTTTGGACTGTGTGTGTGGGAATTTTTGCCCATTTATTCAGAAGAACAATTGTGAAGTTAGGCACTAATGTTGGATGAGAGAGCCTGGCTCCAAATTTTCATTCTGATTCATCCCTAAGGTGTTTAATGGAGCTGTCAAGTTCTTCCACACCAAACTCACCTAAGCAATGTCCCGGTCATGGTTGCGTGTCTCCCCTGGGCAGACGTGCACGGGGTACTGACTGGAAGCTGCTGGCACGTCCGCCCAGGGGAGGCACGCAACCACTACCAGGACATTGCCAGACCCCAGGAGGGGACAGAATCTGTTGTCTCGGGATCCACGGACAGTGTGGGGGGCACAGGATTGCGTGAGTGCCCCCCGAAGGGATTACAAGCATCCAGATTCCGGCGAGTGAGTCTTCACTACCTCTAATTGTGGACTGTGGCTGCTACTGTGGCTGATACTGAAATGCCCACAAATTAGAATGGGGAAAGAGCAGGAAATTTCTACCATATTCTCTTCTACTACCTTTTCTACTTCGTTTATACTGCAAAACATAAAAATAAAAGTGATCCCTGTTGGATCGCAGCTATGACCCTGGATTTTGATTGCCTGGACTACAGTGGCTGAGAAGAAGAGGTAACCCATGGAGGAGCTGTGTCCATCCTGTGTTTCATGTACAAGGGGCTGGAGTGTTTGTGGACTGTGTTTTGTGGGTGAACTCGGTCAGGACTACCACCACGGTCAACCTTGTTACACTTGGCGTAGTGTGGCAGGATGGATCTGAACAGCCTTGCAACGCTGGAACTGTTTGAGATGGCGGCTGACTGTGATTGTGAGCCTGAAATTTGTGATGTGCTGCCCGAACTAGAAAAAATGGAGCTGTAGGCCCACAGCGACCCTGAGATTTGTGACTTCGAATTAGGGACTTGTGTTTTGTTGCCCACAGTGACAGAATTGCAGATGGCGGATGTTGTGGACTCAAAGATGGCGCTGACCGCTGCTGAAAAAATGGCGGCCGTTGGTGCAAAAAATGGAGATGATGCCGCCTTTCATGGGCGTCATGCAGAGAATTTGGCACCAGAAGAGAGAGAGCCACACTCTGTTGTGATAGATGCCTGCCCAAAATGGGTGCGGGCGAAGACAGAGCTCCTGCCCCCGCAGCTGAACTTAGAGAAACGAGTGCAGCCGCAGGAAGTAACCCCACCCACGAATGGGTGGAACCCAACAGAGATGGACTACCTGTCAATGGATGAGATACCATTATCTGCTGACATGGAGAGGTGCAGCAAGTCGTACCGTGGTGACATTGGAAGCCAGGATTGGAGTCGATCCAAGGCCCGGGCGGAGGCGAGCCTGCAGTTCGAGGCCTGGTGGTCGGAGGAGCTAGAGGAGCGACCCCTGTTTCGGTGGCCAAGCCAACAACCAGTGGAAGCCGACGACTGTGAGGACTATGGGGACCAAGGTGATGCCCCGGCGGGAACCTGCGGGAGTCCATAAGACCCCGGAGGCGGCTCTGCAGGGAATCATGGCGGTCGTAGTCTCCGGTGGCCGCGCTAGAGGACGTTCACCGGGTGTGGTGGTGAGTAAAGGACCCCTGCTCGGTCACCCCGTTGCCCTGCCCTCTGCCCCCTTACCTCCCATGGCTCCATCGTCATCTCCGGAGGTGTCCTGGCTGTTGATTCCATCATCCTCACCAGAAGCGTGCCGACTCCGCCATCGTCCCCAGCAGCGACGGCACCAGCACTCCCATAGGCCGCACCTGTTCCAGCTGACATCCGAGGCCTGCGTGTAGAGGAGCCCCAGGTGCCTGTAGCTATGGAGGCTCAGTGGATCCACGAGATGATTCGGGAGAAAAGGCGGCGGGAGCGGCGGGTCCTTGCGGAACTGCAGCGCCCCGGAGGGGGAACTGTGGTAGGCCGGATGGATTCCTGCAGGAGCTGGAGACCAGGGCTAAGGTATACATCAACGCTGGGTCCCTTATGTTACGCGGTCCTCTCCGAGAGGGGGACTACATGACCTTTATCAAAGAACAAGGGCCCCGGAGGCCCTACGCAGTGGCAATAAAAATGGCCTCCAACTGGGAGAACAGCCCACCGCAGGAGATCCCGTATGTGGACCGGCCGGTTTCTCCAGCCACACAGGAGAGAGCAGTGCCTCAGGGCAGTGAAGTGGCTGCCAATGTGTTAACTGAGGCTTCCGGAGGTGCGAGACTACCACTGGAGGGATTGCGGAGCCAGAGGAAGAGTGGAAACTCCTCTTCTTCCAGTGGGTCCTCATCTCAGGTATATGTAGTGGTACAGGGTCCGAATGCGGCCCATTACGCAACTCAGTGGCTGTGTACAGACTGAGCTGCCCCTTTATGAAATGATGTCGGTGCCCATTGCACCCAGGAAAAATGCATACTCAGGAACTGTTCTGCGCTTCCGAAGAGGGCACGGAGCCCTGTTATGTCACACCAAAGAGTATGGCGTCTGACGTGGCCATCCTTTAACGGCCATGCTTGTTTGTATTCCCCTCCACCCAGTTTGTTTGCACCCATTTGAGCTCCCCTTGCTGGATCACGGGTCCAAAACCCCATGGGGGTTAATGATGGTGGACTTCGGATGCAGCTGCTGTACTGTGTGCCCCTGAACTGTGCTCCCACTTCTATCAGACCCCTGCTGCAGACTTGCAGCAGGAGTCTGGGCACAGATACAAAGGGGTCAGAGAGTGGGAGAGGAGAGCTGCGGTAAGCTTAAATGCAGCAGTGCAGGACCTGAAGCACATGACCACGGGGAAGTGGCCGGGGGCAGAGTCAGGCGCCGAGTAGCGGCTGTGACCGGCGATGCTGAAGAGTAGTCAGAATGTGCCGAAGTCAAGCCAGGAGATCGATAAGGTGCCAAAGGGTTAAACACAGAGTGGTCAGGACATAGCCAAATGTCAGGAAGCCAAAGATAGCGCTACAGTACAAATGGGGCAGATGGGTGGGAAGTCAGAGTAAACAAGCCAAAGGTCAGAGCCAGAATAAGCAGTAAGCACAGAGTCACAAGGCAAGGAACAGAACGAGAAAACAGATCGGGCCATACACTGAGAGGCAATCGGACAAAACAGAATGCAAGTACACCAGGGGGTCAGACACACAGCCAAGAACAAATATATCACTGACAAAGGACCCCAGATGGGGGCGGGTATATATAGCCTTCCCTAATCCAAAAGGAGGCCATACAAAATTGACCCTGACCGGACGGGACAAGAAATCCCGTCCACAGCCATGACACTATCCCTGGACTGTCCCCCATGTTAAAAATGCAGCCCACCACCATTTAAGGGCCCGTGGTCTGCAGACAGGAGGGATGGGGAAGCTACCAGGCCTGAATGCGGCCCACCTATGTTAATTGGCCAACCGGCTCTTGTGGAACTATGTGGACCATGAACTGTGTTTCTTTGTTTTATGAACTCATATACAGAGAGACTGGAACTCTGATTTTACATTTTACTGAGGTTGCCATGGCTGTAAGGAGATGACAGGAACCTTCATTTGCCCCTCCCCCACATGGAACTTGTGCAATCTCTTCTTGATAAAGATGTATAAGTATCTATGCTGTGTTTGTAATGTATGTACCGCCATATGTTGCACCTGTAAGTTATGTATCGTAATGTGTAATGTAGGGAGTTCCCCTTTAACTAATATTGCTAACCTAGGGACAGTTGAGGGTTAAGTTAGGAGCTGGGCCAACAGCAGAGAGGAGGGAGGAAGCTGCTGCACTCAGTCAGTAGCACTGGCACGGTGGCCCAGAGCAGATGTGTATGAACATTCGGGGCATTACCAGACTCCTGGACGGGAGAAGATCTGCTGCCCCGGACTCAAGGACTTAACTACCCCAACACGGGCCCCAGGACTTCGGAAGGGCCCCCTGCTGAAGGGACTATAAGTGTCCAGATCCCAGCGTGTGGACAACTGTTTGTACTCGGCTACCGTGGCCGTTGTGGGTGCGGCCGTGGCCAGTGTCAGAGAGAGAAAGCAGGAAGCCAGTGTTGTGTTTTTTCTATCTTATTATCGTTTTATTAAACGTTATTCCCTGTTGGACCGCAACTGTGTTCTTGGACTTTAATTGCCTGGACTACTGTGGCCGGAGGAAGAAAAGGTAATCTTTGGGGAAGAGCTGTGTCAGTCCTGTGTTTCGTGTGCAAGGGGCCAGGGTGTTTGCAGACTGTGTTTTAAGGGTGAGCTTGGTCGGGACTACCACCCCGGTCGGTCGTTTTTGTTACATATACACACCTTTTCTGAAAGGCCACAAAGGCTGCAACACCATTAAGCAAGAGGTGCCATTAATCAAACAACACCATGAAGTACAAGTCAGGTTTGGGTTATAAAAATAAAACAATCTCTGATGATCACCCGGAGAGCCATCAGATCCATTGTCAAACAAAAAGAACATGGTACCACAAAAAATTTGTCAAGAGAGGGCCATGAAAACTTTCAGCTCAGGCAAGGAGGGCATTAATCAGAGAGGCAGCACAGAGTCCAAAGGTAATCCTAAAGGAGCTGCACAGTTCCCAAGCAGAGAATGGAGTATATGTCCATACGACTACAGTAAGCTGTACACTCCATAGAGGTGGCTTTTATGGAAGAATGGGCAGAAGAAAGCCTTTACTTGCACACACAAATTATAAGGCTCATTTTGAGTTTGCTGAAAGACATGTGGGAGACTCCCCAAATGTATGGAGGAAGGTGCTGTGGTCTGATGACACCAAAATGGAACTTTTTTGCCACCAAGGTAGACGTTATGTCTGGTACCAAACCAGCACACCTCAACTTCCCAAAAACACCCTCCCCACAATGAAATGTGCTGGTGGCAGCATCGTGCTGTGGGGATGTTTTTTGGCACAAGGGACAAGGAAAATGGTCAGAGTTGAGGGGAAGATGGATGGTGCGAAATACAGGGATATTCTTGAGCAAAATCTGTTTCAGTCTGTCAGTGTTTTGAAACTGTGACGGAGGTTCACCTTCCAACAAGACAATGACACAAAGCATACTGCTAAAGCAACACTCGAGTGGTTTAACCACTTAATGTCCAATGATGTCCAATCATTGGACGCCTTCCCCTGTTTGGTGCGGGCTCCGGTGATGAGCCCACACTTTTTCTAGGACATGACAGCTGATCTGATCAGCTGATGTGTCCGAAATAGCCGCAGGTGGAATCGCAATCCACTCGTGGCTATTAACCCGTTAAATGCCGCTATCAAACGCTGACAGTGGCATTTAACATGCACGCGCAGGAAGCGTATCATTACCTCCGCCCATCGGTGCCCGTGTCACATGGCCGCGGGTCGCCGATGTTGGCATGACAACCCGGGGTCAGCAGGAGACCCCTGTGGTTGTCATAGCCAGATAGATATGAGTGCCGCCCAGCGGTCGGTGCTCGTATCAAGTGAGCATATCTGCTACATAGAGCAGGGCTGCAGCCCTGCTCTATGTAGCACAAGCTATCGGATGATCGCAGCTTCTAGTCTCTCATGTGGACTATTGAAGCAAGTAAAAAGTAAAAAAAAGTTTTTAAAAATATTATAAAAATAAAAAAATATAAACGTTCAAATCACCCTCCTTTTGCCCCTCTCAAAATAAAACAATAAAAAAACAAATATACACATATTTGGTATCGCCGCATTCAGAATTGCCCAGTCTATCAATATATAAGAAGAATTAATCCAATCGATAAACAGCGTAGCGAGAAAAAAATCGAAATGCCAGAGTTACGTTTTTTTTGGTTGCTGCAACATTGCCATTAGATGCACTAACGGGCAATCAAAAGATCATATACACACCAAAATGGTATCAATAAAAACGTAAGATCGGTGTGCTAAAAATAAGCCCTCATCCAGCCCCAGATCCAGAAAAATGGCAACATTTTTTTTTTTTTTTACAAACTTTGGAATTTTTTTTCACCACTTAAATAAAAAAGAACCTAGACATGTTTGGTGTCTGTGAACTCATTATGACCTGGAGAATCATAATGGCAGGTCAGTTTTAGCATTTAGTGAACATGGTACAAAAAAAATCCAAAAAACAATTGTGGAATTGTACTTTTTTGCAATTTCACCGCATTTGGAATTGTGTTCCCATTTTCCAGAACAAGATATGGTAAAATCAATGGTGCCATTCAAAAGTACAACTCGTCCCTCAAAAAATAAGCCCTCAAATGGCCATATTGGAAAACTAAAAAAGTTATGGCCATGGGAAGAAGGGGAGCAAAAAATGGAAACGCAAAAACGGAAATACCCCTGGTCCTTAAAGCTATGTGCACACTTTGCGGATTCTTAGCATTTTTGCCGCAAAAACGCTTACCCAATGCAACTCATTATATTCTATGGGATTCAGCAGTGCTGTGCAGCATGCTCATTCTTTTTGCGTAATCGCGGCGATTCCGCTGCCATAGGAATGCATTGAACCGCTTACTTTCCGCATGTGGCTATGCTCGCCATGCGCAAAGTAAGCGGTTCATGTGCAGATGGTACCCAGGGTCTGGAGGAGAGTAGACTCTCCTCCAGACCCTGGGTACCATATCCCTGCTAAAATAATAATTAAAATAAAAAATAGTGATATTCTCTCCTTCCGGCGGCCCCCGCAGCTTTTCCCACATGCCCCAGGTATTCTATTTGTGTGCGGAACAGGTGGCATTACCTTCAACCCATACTTTTGCAGCCGGCCGAGCACCTGGCCCAGGCGATGCAGGTGGTCTTCAAACGTGGCGGCATAGATGATAATGTCATCCAAATATATCAGGGTGGCTTCGAAGTTGAGGTCGCCTAAGCACCGCTCCATCAGGTGCTGAAAAGTTCCAGGGGCTTTAGCCAGTCTAAACGGCATCCGGTTGAATTCAAACAGTCCCATGGGCAAAATGAAGGCAGTTTTTGCTCGATCCTCCTCTGACATCGGTACCTGCCAGTATCCGCTGGCCAAATCCAAGGTAGAAAAATATTTTGCCTGTCCTAGGGCCGACAGAGACTCCTCTATACGAGGGAGTGGGTATGAGTCTTTGATGGTGCAGACATTCAACTTACAGTAATCCACACAGAACCGTAGGGTGCCATCCTTTTTCCGCACCAACACTATGGCAGCTGCCCCGGGGGCTTTGACTTTCCTGGATGATCCCCTTTTGCAGCATTTGATTCAACAGTGTTTTCACTTCTTGGTACAACTGCGGTGGAATCTGCTGATATCTCTCCCTGATGGGGGCCGCCCCTTCCGTGGGAATGCCGTGTGTAATGGCTGTGGTGCACCCAAAATCGTCCTCATGGCTGGCGAACACCTTTCGGTAATGGCCCAAGAGAGCTTCCACCTGATGTATTTGGGCCGGGTTGAGGTCAAAGAGTTCAGCTCGCATTTTCTCCAAGATAGCTCGCCCCACCTGCTCAGGCGGGGGCTCCGCGGTCCAGACGGCGTGCACAGTTACTGCCCGGGGATCCCTTGGATTCACCCCATCTGCAATGCCGGGGGTGAGAGTACCTCTTCCAATGGTTTTACTACTTTTGCTGTTTCCATGCGGGGCTTCAGTAGAATGTCCTGGTTCTCCAGATTGACACACCGCACAAGGACGGCCCCCTTTCATATGGTAGCCAGGGCACGAGCCACCAGGAGCCCGGAGGGTAAATGCTCGAGGAAGCATGGCTCCACCTGCACCTCTACTCCTTCCAGTGGTACATGAGCCCGGTCAGGCAGCGCAACAACTGTCTGTCCTGGCGGCAGCACAAACTGAGGAGTCACAGGCACAATTACCCTCCCCAGCACCTCTCCCTCCTGGCAAACCTCCCGGACACGCGCACCCCGCACCAATTGCTGAAAGACCTGCCCCTGTGGAGTGCGGGGGTTCCATTGTTTCAAAGTCTCTTGGGCCGGTTCATGGAGAAGGAGACTGCCAAATTCTTTTAGCACATTCATGCCCAAGGTGACGAAGTATCCTTCAGTCTCGCCTCCCTGAGTCAGGACCACGCCTCGCCGGCCCAATGGCTTGCCGCACATCGAGATCTGCATCCATGCTACTCCAGCGACGGGAATAGGCAGTTGATTGGCAGCCACCAGTTTTTTCACAGACCCCCACTGGGGTCTTGTGGCTTCTGGAAAATGATGCCGGAAGTAAGTCTCAGGCATAGTGCCCCAGGTATTCTATTTGTGTGCGGAACAGGTGGCATTACCTTCAACCCATACTTTTGCAGCCGGCCGAGCACCTGGCCCAGGCGATGCAGGTGGTCTTCAAACGTGGCGGCATAGATGATAATGTCATTCAAATATATCATGCCCAAGGTGACGACGTATCCATCAGTCTCGCCTCCGTGAGTCAGGACCTCGCCGGCCCAATGGCTTGCATCACATCGAGATCTGCATCCATGCTACTCCAGCGACGGGAATAGG
>VIAB01011590.1:38288-64701 GCA_009801035.1 Oophaga pumilio
CTCAGGCATAGTGGTCACTTGTGACCCTGTGTCTACCATGCAGCACATGGCACGGCCTTCAAATTCCGCTCAAACCAGCGGACACTTCGCGACCAGCTCCTCGGGACTTCCACCACCTCGTGAGGTGCGTTCTGGCTCAGAGCGGCGCCCCTCCGGCTCAGAACTCTCTAGTTTAACAGCCGCCAGGGCAAGTTCTTCCCCCGCCAAGGGCACTCCCAGGTGAAGTGGCCCATATCTCTACAGTTAAAACAAGCGGCGGGCCACGGAGGCCGGCCTCCCTGAGCGTTATGTGGCCTCCAAGTCGTCATGCTTGGCCCCGGTTGACCACTTATAGCTCCGGTCATCCTTTTCACTTCAACTAGTTCGCCTCCGATACTCTCCAGCTCCTGCCACATTTCCCCCACCCACGGGGGCTCACTGATGGCATTCACAGAGGCTCCAGTGCTCTGGGCCTTCCCCACGGGGGCTGTCACCTTTTGCTCCTGCTCTCGTGTGCGGGCCTCACTCCCTACCCCGGAGAAGGTCAAATGCGGGTCTACCCATATCCACTCGCGCAAGGCTTGCTTAGTCAGGGGGTCGCGCAATCTGGTCACCAAGAGGTCACGCAGGGTAATGTCAAGGGGCCCCACGCCTACCCCGTCCTTTCGCTCGATGGCCGTATAGAGCTCCTGCTGCACATTCATATACTGAGTGACCGTCTCCCCCTCTCCCTACATGCGGCTGAACAGTCGGGTTCTCAGTTCCCCCACATCAGGGGGATCCCTGTGAGTCCCCTCCAAAATCTGCAATACCCGGACAAAAGTATTCCATTGTCCCGGGGGTCTCAACATCACAGAGTCCCGGGCCTCGCCCTCTAAGGCCATGATGGCCACCTTTGCTCCCAGATCAGGGGTTATCGGGTGCATCCTGACGACTATGCCAAATGTGGTATTCGCAGGTACGCGGGATGCAGTGACGAGTCGGAACAAGCTTTAACTGTGATTTTATAAGGGGATTGTGGTATGAACAACAGATAACAATCGGTTCTCCACGCAGGGAAACCCTACACAATAAGCAAGGCAACGAGCTAACAAACACTAGGCGAATGTCCAGGCCTATAGGGCTGTTGTATGGCCGTCCACTGCCCTAGAATTATAGACAACGGGTTACAGAGTGTCACTTAGCTTCTCGAAGGTTCTGTATAGCTGTGATCCAGCAGATGTTCGTCCGATGTCGCAGCTGCTAAGCCCAACCGATGAGAAGCTGCTGTAGGCCTTGAGCGTTTCCACGCCCAGGTGTAGATGGGGCACAACAGGCCCTGGGGAAATCCCCTGGCATAGAGATCGCCCCTCCAGGAGGCGGGATGGCAGCAGCTGTCGGGTAGGCCGCAGCCGCCGACTGGAGCGGGACCGTAGCGACCGCAGTAGATGGGACACAGGCCGCAACCGCGGGCCCGAGTGAGACAGTGGCTGTCGCGGCTGTAGGCGAGCAGGCCGCAACTGCGGGCTCGAGTGAGGCAGTGGCGGCCGCGGCTGACAGAGCTCTCCTGCCTCTCCAGTCCTTGTCAGAGTCGTCCAGCTCTCTTCTCCTCAGTCTCTGCGTCCTATCTCTCCTGCGTCTCTCCCGGGCTCCTCCTTCTGTCGCCCCACCCCCTTTTCTTCTAGAACCATCTCCCAGCCGTCCTGTCATTTCTCCCCCCCGGGAACCTTTCCACTGAAAACCTAAATGACAGCCCCCTTGGTTCTGGCCCGGGCACACAGCGGGGGCCCTCCCCCTTAAAATCTCAGTCCAGGTCCCCTTCCTATAATAGTGTCTTGTATCCTGGCCCCATTATTTTATAAAATCTCCCATCATGGCCCCATCATGGAATAATGTCCCCCATCCTGAGCTCTTTATTTAGTAATCCCTCCATCAATCCTGACCTCTTTATTTAATAATGTTTCCCATATGGGCCCCTTTCTATAATAATGTCCTCCATCCTGGCCCCTTTATGTAATAATATCCCCCATCCTGACCTCATCCTGTAATAATATCCCCATCTTGTAATAATGTCCCCCATCAGAGGAATTTCATGACCAAGCCCCATTTCTCAAATCTAACATGTCATTTTATTTGGTATTAACTCTGGAATACTTTTACATATCCCAATGATTCTTGGATTATTCTTTATGGGGGGGTGGGGACACATTGTACTTTGTTAGTGGTAAATTTAAGGCAATATGTTTTTGCATTTATTTTTATACTAAGTTGACAGGAAAGTGCTGTATATGTAAAAAGTGAGCATTGAGGAATAAGATCCATTAATGACGACTGTAAAAACATATATTGGCAGTCATTAGATGGTCATTCAACATTACAAAGAAGAGTGGGTCAGTACTTCTATGGAATGATGTGAAAGACTGATTAAGCCATAAAGAAAATGCGTAGTTCAAGTTATTGCTACAAAAGGTTGTTCTACAACTAGGGATGAGAGAGTAGTGAAATACTCGGACTCGCTGTACTCGTTACGAGTAGCTCCTAATACTCGGGTATTCGTAACGAGTAGCGAGTCCAATGTAAGTCTATGGGAAATGCGTGTAATGGGCAGAGAATATGTGTGGGCGGAGACTATGGGCTTCGTCCGATGGGACTACTTGTACCATCCGGCTATGCCTGCTACAGTGAAAGCATTAGCGGATAATGGGAAAGTAGTATTCCCATCATTCGGCTAATGTGGTGAATGTAAAAAAAAAAAGACATACAGAACATACAACATATAACATACAGTACATACACATAACATACAACACATAACATAGAGTACATACCGCATACACCTAATTCCCTGAAGTCCTCGTCTTCCCCGCAGAGCCTGGGACAGGCCGGCACAGCCTGGCACAGGCCCGGCAGAGCCTGGCAGAGCCCGAGCCAGCAGAGTCCTACACAGGCCCCACACACACACAGCATCACAGATCCCCGCACACATTCTCCACACACATAGTCATAGCCTATGACTCATAGGCTATGACTATGACGCTGCGCAGCCAGCCAATCACAGTAATGCCACAACAAAGAAGGTGGCGGCTTTACTGTGATTGGCTAACACATGACGGGCGGGAGATCCGAATATTGCGAGGCGAGTAGTGAAATTTACTTGCTAGGATTCGAGTACCGCGAGTACCGCATTACTCACTGAGTACCGAATTGTAACGATTATACTCGCTCATCTTTATCTACAACCTGTTGATTCATGGGGTGTACTTAATTTTTCATCCTCAGCCTTTGTATTTTGGCCGTATTTTTGGTAAATAAATAATAACAGGGTATAATTTGTCATGTGGTGTTGCTCATTTGAGGACTAGATCTTTTTGTTCATTGTGTCCATAGAATTGAAGGATGGTGTTCTTAATTTTTCTCATGTTTGTAAATAGTACAAAGGAATAAAAGTTTCACAGATCCTAGAACAGACTGCAATTGCATACTAGAGACATGTTTACCCCTCTCATATCCTTCTTCATACAACCTTGTGTCTTTAGTCACACTAGTGGAAACTTGTGATTGATAAGCTAGTTAGACTTCCATGTATGAAACTTTTTATTTTCCACTCTGTTAGATGTCAGGTCTTTGAGATCTTCTCCACTGAGTGAAACAAGACTAAACTAGAATCCTGGATGTAGCAAAATATCAAATGTACAGAATATTAAGTTGCAGTCTTTTACCTTTAGTTCTGTTCCACAGGGAGAACCAGATCGCCCGCCAGGGCAGAGGGGATACTTGGTACCGGGCCGCTTCTTAAAGGGGCAGTGTCACGGCAGCAGTGACCCGGTCCGTGGCCCTGGGCATCCAATAAAAGGGGAATGATGATGAAAAGAGGAAATAAAGTTTATGCTGTAATGGATTAAAGTGTTAGTGACGCCACCAGTGGTATTCGGTCAGGGGACCAACGCTGCAATGCAGATCCTGTGGGATGATGGTAGGGCATCAAAGATGGTTAAGCTCTCCACTGGTAGAGCTGTGTCCCAGGGCAGTTAGGGTATTAAAGGTGATGTTGGTGGTGAGTGTGGTGCAGGGCAGGTGACACAGGAAAGATTCAGAGGACAAAGCAGGGTGCAGTTTCCAATGTTTTACTCACAGTTCTTGTGTACACAGATGCCCGCTTGGTGCCATGTCCTCCAGGTGAGGGGTCCAGCAAATTCCCAGGTAGATCAGGACACACCTTTCTAGGACTCCCTTCAGTGTGTTCCTTTCCTGGCCATCTCACTGCACTAGCTTACTCCCTCCAGCCCAGCGCCTACACAATCAGTGTCCCAAGCCAGCAGCAGCGGACCTTGTCGGGCGACGTTTTCTGAGTCCCTTTGCTCCTATATGGCTGCCTTTTTGGTGAATAATTGTGGATGTGGCTGAGGCACGTAAAGATACCTCAATCTCCAGCTTGCTAGCTGAGTCTTGAAGTCCTCCACTAGGCTTGGGGGCCGGTTCCCCTACTGCGTAAAAAAACACCGTGAGCACAGCCGCAGAAGGTGCCTAGGTTAGGTTCCAAAACCATATAATGTGAAATATAAACCTAGCACTCAACTTAAATTTTATGATGATTTATTTGTAGTATACCAAGTGAAACGTTTCGGTCTCAGAGCGACCTTCGTCAGTTACTACATATAATACAAGAAGAAAAAATAAAAAATAAACATAAACAGATCACAATAGTGTGTCATCATATATCCACAGAAAATAAGCATAACAAAGAAAGTATATGCAAGGATGCAATAATTTGGTCACATGAACAGACATATAGTAATTGCAGAGTAGCATACCAATAACTTGCTCAATCATGCCTAAGTGAGATGGAGAAAGAAAAAATAAGAAATAGAAGAAAAACATATATAGAATATATGATCCAAATAGGATGGACATACCATGTTAGGTTTGGGCAAATGAAGAATGTGTCTCCAAAAGAAAATGAAACAGGAGTCACTGGATTTGATGCTGTGTCTAAAATCAGAGAGTGGGCTGGTAAGTGAAAAAATCCACCAGTGAGGGGTTAAAGTGAAACAATATTTACATTGGAGTCCGTATAGGACTGCCAATTGGAGCTAAGGAGATAATGCAGAGTGAGAGATACGCATTAGCAATCAGGAATATTGGTATACTGCCATGAACTGAGCGCTGTAAATAAACATTACCTAATTTGCTGGAAGGGTAGGGCGGCCGTGCCACAGGACGCGGTATCCACTGCCGTCTAACTGTGTGTGAGTGCACGTGAGGGAGAAAAAGGCAAGAGAGGAGGTGCAGCAAAGTCTCTCTGCCAATCACTGCCGGGGCGCTTCAGGAACCGGAAGTGACCTCATAGCATGAGGTAGTGCACTTCACAAAAAAAAAAAATAAATTATCATAAGTAATGGCCTGGGTAGGTAAGTTTGATAACATACCAGGAGGCCGCATGAATGTAGGAGATAAAAAATAAAAAAGTTAAATAAATAAACACAGTACATGAATCCTGAGTGAGGATTACAAGATTACAGCGCTGAGCACTATATGGCGGTGGCAAAAAGGGTTGCATAAATATGAATGCAAATAATTCACACTCTCTGTTGAGGCCTTTTGGACTCAGAGTGTCAAGAGTGTATATCCAAAAGGCCTCACGTTTCTTCAATAAAGTGATCCTGTTGCCACCTCGACGGGGTAAGGGCACCTGTTCTATCACCTGATACTTGAGTTGGGAGATATGGTGTCCATGGGAAATGAAATGGTGAGGGATGGGGAGGAGGAGATTTTTGCATCAGATTGTGGACTTATGTTTTGAAATTCTGTCTCGGATGGGCTGAGAAGTCTCCCCTACGCATAAAAGACCGAATGGACATTTGATGATGTATATTACGAAAGATGAATCACATGTGAAAAAATCCTTAATAGTAAATTCCTTTCCAGAAAATGGGTGTCTGAATTTATCTCCCTTGATTACGTTGTTGCACTGAACACAGTGTAAACATGGGAAGGTCCCCATTTTTGTTTTTTGTAGGAACCGTTGTTTAATAATACGGGATTTAGGGCCAATATCTGCCTTGACTAGGGTGTCCTTTAAGTTAGGAGCTCGTTTAAAACATGGAAGGAAGGGGTGTTGAAACTCCAGTACCGCAGGAAAGGCTGTAGACAGCAAAGGCCAGTTTTTGCATATAGACTTGTGTATGAGATAGGTGAAGGGGTGGAATGAGAGGACAAATGGAATGCGAGTAGCAGTGTCCCTTCTGGGATTCTGATTAGTGGCTCTGGCATTGTCCAATACAGATAGTAGATACCCTCGCTCAGTGAATTTATCAGTCATTTGTTGTTTACGCAAATTCCTGGTGTGGGGGTCTGTAACAATTCGTCTTACCCTGTGATACTGTGACTTTGGGATCGACCGTTTGGTGGAAAGAGGATGAAAACTCTGAAAGTGAAGAAGACTATGACGGTTGGTCTTTTTGCTGTACAAATCTGTGGACAATACCCCTAGTGGATCCTTTGTAACCAAAGTGTCCAAAAAATTCATTCGGTAGGGGTCGTGTCCTATCGTAAATTTAATACCAGGCCAGGAGGAATTCAAGTAGTCGAAAAAATCCAGCAACGACTCCACGGAGTCCCCCCAAATGCAGAACACATCATCTATATAGCGCTTCAATAGGATAGCGTTGTCCTTGTAGATGGGATTGTTATAGATGATGGTCTCCTCGAAGTCGGCCATATAGGCATTAGCATAGGGGGCGCTACGTTAGAGCCCATTGCGGTCCCCCGTAGTTGGAGGAAAAAGTCGTCCTCAAAGAGAAAAAAGTTGGAGGTAAGCACTAGCCAGAGTAGATCTTCTCTCAACGATTTGAGGGCCCGTCTGAGGGCCGAAAAAACCTCTGGAGGTCCATCTCTATATCAAAGGTACGGTTACCGTTACCGTACCTTTGATTTAGAGATGGACCTCCAGAGGTTTTTTCGTCTGATTAGACTCAAGGCATACTTCTCATCTACACCCTTACCTAACACCAATAGCGCCCCCCCTACGAGTACCAACCCTAATCTTTTATCTTACCAGAGCCTTGGTTGCGCAGTAAAAGTTACTTTCGCCCCCCTCACTCTTCACATGCTGCACCGCCTCTTTTGGTTTTTCTCCCTCACGTGCGCTCACACACAGTTAGACGGCAGTGGATACCGCGTCCTGTGGCACGGCCGCCCTACCCTTCCAGCAAATTAGGTAATGTTTATTTACAGCGCTCAGTTCATGGCAGTATACCAATATTCCTGATTGCTAATGCGTATCTCTCACTCTGCATTATCTACTTAGCTCCAATTGGCAGTCCTATACGGACTCCAATGTAAGTATTGTTTCACTTTAACCCCTCACTGGTGGATTTTTTCACTTACCAGCCCACTCTCCGATTTTAGACACAGCATCTAATCCAGTGACCCCTGTTTCATTTTCTTTTGGAGACACATTCTTCATTTGTCCAAACCTAACATGGTATGTTCATCCTATTTGGATCATATATTCTATATATTTTTTTCTTCTATTTCTCTTTTATTTTTTCTTTCTCCATCTCACTTAGGCATGATTGAGCAAATTATTGGTATGCTACTTTGCAATTACTATATGTCTGTTCATGTGACGAAATTATTGCATCCTTGTATATACTTTCTTTGTTATGCTTATTTTCTGTGGATATATGATGACACACTATTGTGATCTGTTTATGTTTATTTTTTATTTTTTCTTCTTGTATTATATGTAGTAACTGACGAAGGTCGTTCTGAGACCGAAATGTTTCACTTGGTATACTACAAATAAATCATCATAAAATTTAAGTTGAGTGCTAGGTGTATGGTTCCCCTACTGCGACCTGGTCCCTCCAATACTGGATCGGGCCCCACGGATGATCTCTCACTATCCGTGCCCCTAGGACCACTTCTGTCTTCTAGAAGCTTCCTTCTGTCTGTTTCTCTCTCTCTCTGTTCCTCTGACAGCATGTCTGCTCCCTTTCACTTCCTGCTAACTTCTCCTGCTCTGCTCTGTTCTTTCCCGCTCTGAGCTCCTCCCCCTTTTCCTACCTTCTCCACCCACAGTCCCCAAAACCTTTTCCTACCCAGCCTGGGATGAGGCCAACCTCCCTTAGTGTCCACCCAGGTGCCCTGACTGCAATAGTACTGTGTTGGGTGCAGGTGTTAGAGTCCTGGATGGTGCTCCCTACTTACCAAAGAGTGGAGTACCACACCTCTGGATGAGGTGCTGTACTTCTGTGGCGACTGAACCATCAGGGGCACCACAGAACTGTCACCTTTACGAAGCCATATGCAAGATATGATTCATTTTCAAGTCTCTTTGAATTTCTAAGAAAAGTTTCCGACTTCTTCATAAATGTTCAGTAAGCTGCTTATTCCAAAGAAACTATCAGTGAAAGCCTACTTCATGTATTTTATTTATTATGTAAGGGGGTGCTATATGTGGACAAGCACTTGAAACGGATCACATTTTTACGCAAAATATAAGAGAGTTGTGGATCCGCTAATAAACAGAAGCCCACAAATTAGCGTGAACATAGCCTAAGCCATAACCAGTAGTGGAACCCACATAAAAAAATACTGGGAAAATCTATACTTCCACTATGTTTAAATTAAAATTTCTCAGAGGAGCATTGCATGGTCTATAATTCTCCTTACACTGGCATGTCAGTCAAGTCACTCTCTAACGAGAGACGTTACCGCTTAGACCTCAGTCAGTGTCCTCTCACACAGCCAAATCAGAGTTAACGTTTTGCACTGAGTAGGGGTAACAACCCAAAACACAGTGTCTGCCAATTGAAATTCTGGTTTTTCTTTTATCCTAAGTCATATGGCAAGGATCGTTAAAGGGTCGGTATTGACTTTTAGGATTGCTACTTACAATAGTTGGTACTAGAATTCAAGTTATCTTCCTCTCAGGAGAGGCAATTTGCATATTTAAATTTCCCAGAGGAGCATTGCAAGGTCTATAAGTCTCCATACACTGGCAAATTCAGGCATGTCACTCTCCACAAGGAGAGAAGTTGCCCCTTAGACCTCAGTCAGAGGCCTTTCACACAGCCAAATCAGATCTCATGTTTTGCACTGAGTAAGTGTAACACCCCGAAATATGTGTCTGAAAATTGAGGTTCTGGTTTGACATTTATCCTAAGTCATATGGCAAGTCTCGTTAAAGGGGCGGTATTGACTTTTAAGATTGCTACTTCCAATAGGTAGCACTAGAGTTCAAGTTCTCTTCCTCGCTGAAGAGACAATTTACATATTTAAATTACCCAGAGGAGCATTGCATGGCCTATATGTCTCCTTACACTGGCATGTCAAGCAAGTTACTCTCGACAAGCAGAGACGTTATTCCTTCAATTCTAGTAAATATAAAGATTTATCCTGTATATTACACTGCAAATTGCATTGTTTACCTCAAGTAGACATAACACCACAATGTCCTTTGGGACAAAGGCAAACTTGCAAAGTCAGTTTGAAGATTTGGACATCGATTGATCTCAATTTTTAGCTACATCTACATAAAGATTGGTACATCCCTTCATGTCCATGCTATTACTAAATGTCATTGGCCTGTTACAAGAGGGTAATGCACCCTGCACTACTGCAAAAATTGTACAGCACTGGTCAGAGGAACATGACAGAATGTTCAAGATTTTGACTTAGTTTCCCAATTCCTAAGATCTCCATTTGATTGAGCATTTGCGATATGTGCTGAAAACAGCCTGATAGCCATGGAGGCTCCAAAATACAACTTACAGGATCTAAAGGATTTCTTGCTAACATGTTGGAGGCCAGATGGCATATG
The DNA here is from genome assembly GCA_009801035.1 of Oophaga pumilio. Taxonomy (NCBI): domain Eukaryota; kingdom Metazoa; phylum Chordata; class Amphibia; order Anura; family Dendrobatidae; genus Oophaga; species Oophaga pumilio. Next base: position 48,073 of record VIAB01011590.1, read on the forward strand.
CCGTAGGACAACGTCAAAGTTTTTGTGTCACAAAGGGGAATATTTGCATAAGAATACACAATAGCTATAAAAGTAGATGAATATTACAAAGGTGCGTTTTCCATATACAATATGTGAGGCCACTTCATCTCATTGGAGGATGCAGACATTTTTAGCACTTAGGGACCTATCATATTGTGTTGACTGATAAGGTACATCTCCATATAATATCTGATTGTAATAGTGGTAGATTCTTTGGAATAGGCAAATAGATGACATTATAAAACAGACTTTTTCAGTGATATATTTTTTTGTAGCTTGTGTTAGATGATCCATCAGGTTATCAAGAACAAACGCTAGTAGTGTGTGGAGGACTCTTCTGCAAATAATTTCTACACCCATTTTAAGATGCTCTATGGCCCCCATAATAGTGAAACAAGATGTTAGGTATTGCATTTGGTCCTAAGCCATGACTTCTTGTTAAATAACTGCACTGCTCCTTCAAATATGCCATTTGTTTTTTGTCTGATATATTATATTTTCCATATTTTGTTGGTTATCATATATTGTATGGTAGTGGTAAAACGTTTGTAGCACCTTGTAATACAGATATGAGGGAACACTTACAATATGTATCATGGGAGTGATTGACAAATAATTACTTTATTTCTGCCAGGCACACAACAATTATAAACAAGATATTAACTTTTTAGGAACAACATTGATATGTTTTTGCCAGAAGTCCACCATTTTAACATGTAGACTAATAAATTGCATTCTTTAGAGACACTGACAACTATATTTAATAACTGCACAATGTCCTTAAATCCCAAGGAAGCGTAGTAATTACCGTACCATTCAGTCTGTCATGTAAGTTAAGCAGAAAACAATCTGTCTTACTGGTCAAAGGGGAACAAAACCAATGTCATCATTATCTATTTATATGTGTCTAAAATGAGATATTAGGATTTAATCCGAACTTTACAAATAAAATTAAGATGATATGATCTAAAAATAAGTTTAACATATCTACAAATATACACCACATATAATGTCATGATATATTTGGTAACTTGCCAGCAATATTCTCGATGTAGATTTTTTTTTTTTTTACTTAATTGCACTTTAACCTTCAAATATTGTCAGCTTTATCATGTGATCCAAAAGGACAATTTGTCAATTTCCAACTTCTTGTGAATTACAGGATGATGACATCGAAATCTATCATTCCATCTGACTGCACTCAAAAACCTCCCACTATCGCCCAACTCTGCCATGCTTGTTCCTATGCTTGTCCTCCATGCATCTTAGATATAATTTCTAATATATAAAAGAGCTGCATATATTATAGGTGAGTTCATACATGATTGTCCTCATAGTTAAACAAGTCTATTGGCTCACTACACTATGTGTAAATAGTGTGTACAGAATCTCTAGTGAATGGTATGCAATGCAGCTTAAGCCTGTTTCTTGTGCATCGTCATATCAGGAACTGGGAGTAACCTATCACAAGCAGGAGACAGGCTCAAGCTGCATTAGATATCATACACAGAGACTCTGCAGTATAAATCAGGGGATAAGGTGAAACGTATCAGAAGGGAGAAAGAAATCAATGTACAGACAATCAAGAAGTGATGCATACCTAAAACAATGGTTTATGTATGAACACTTACGTACATTTTAAATAATCGCCTATGTTACCCTATTTCAGAAAAACAGAAAAATAAATCAATTGTAGGTCCAAAATTTTGTGCTGATTATTTCTAGAATATATCTTTATTGGAGTGGGAGCTCTGTTTCTTTACAATAGATCTTAAAATCCTTACTTCTTTAGCCATTGAGAAGGATAAAATTCTGACTGATGCATTCACCGCTAATAGCAATTTAGGAGCTAGCTGAATAATTCAGAACTTGTGTTTCCATCATGTGATGCCACAACACATGATATGCTAAGTAGGATTCCAAATTGGTTGTTAACTTTTGAATGACCGCCCTGTAATGAAAGCTCACTAGGACAATATGAATATATTAGAGATGCTCCTAGTGCCCTCCCTGAATAACGCAATTAGTCTTTTGATGTGAATTTTTTTTATCCACTTAGCTCTGATACACTGCTTGGAAATTCAATATCAAGTATTGCAGTGCTAAGATATAATGTTCTTTTGTATATTGTATTGGGGCAGACATACCATTGCTGCCACCAGTGCGGCTGGACAGAGGCCTAAGAAGTAAGTGGGCTTATTTCCACCTACAAAGCAGCTGGAATTGTGCATTATGATGAACTATTGAACTGCAGTGGGCCCATCTACTGTTCTTGTACAGGGGCCCTCTTCTGTCTGTGTCCATCTTTGTATTGGATTGTACAGTTATGGCCAAAAGTTTTGAGAATGACACAAATATACATTTTTACAAAGTCTACTGCTTCACTTTTTCTAATGGCAATTTGCATATACTCCAGAATGTTATAAAGAGTGATCAGCTTAACAGCAATTACTTGCAAAGTCAATATTTGGCTAGAAAATGAACTTTATCCCCCAAAACACATTTCAACATCATTGCAGCCCTGCCTTAAAAGGACCAGCTAACCTCTTTTCAGTGATTGCTCCATTAACACAGGTGTGGGTGTTGATCAGGACATGGCTGGAGATCAATCTGTCATGATTAAGTAAGAATCACACCACTGGACACTTTAAAAGGAGGCTGGTGCTTGGCATCAATGTTTCTCTTCTGTTAACCATGGTTATCTCTAAAGAAAAACGTGCAGTCATCATTGCAATGCACAAAAATGGCCTAACAGGGAAGAGTATCGCAGCTAGAAAGATTGCACCTCAGTCAACAATCTATCGCATCATCAAGAACTTCAAGGAGAGAGGTTCCATTGTTGCCAAAAAGGCTCCAGGGCGCCCAAGAAAGACCAGCAAGCGCCAGGACCGTCTCTTAAAAGTGTTTCAGCTGTGGGATCGGGCTACCAGCAGTGCAGAGCTTGCTCAGGAATGGCAGCAGGCAGGTGTGAGTGCATCTGCACGCACTGTGAGGCGGAGACTCTTGGAGCAAGGCCTGGTCTAAAGGAGAGCAGCAAAGAAGCCACTTCTCTCCAGAAAAAACATCATCATGGACAGACTGATATTCTGCAAAAGGTACAGGCAGTGGACTGCTGAGTACTGGGGTAAAGTTATTTTCTCTGATGAATCCCCTTTTTGATTGTTTGGGACATCAGGAAAACGCCTCATTCGGAGACGCCAAGGTGAGCGCTACCACCAGTCTTGTCTCATGCCAACTGTTAAGCATCCTGAAACCATTCATGTGTGGGGTTGCTTCTCGGCCAAGGGAATCGGCTCTCTCACAGTCTTGCCTAAGAACACAGCCATGAATAAAGAATGGTACCAGAATGTCATCCAAAAGCAACTTCTCCCAACCCTCCAAGAGCAGTTTGGCGATCAACAATGCCTTTTCCAGCATGATGGAGCACCTTGCCATAAAGCAAAGATGATAACTAAATGGCTCAGGGAACAAAACATAGAGATTTTGGGTCCATGGCCTGGAAACTCCCCATATCTTAATCCCATTGAGAACTTGTGGTCAATCATCAAGAGACGGGTGGACAAACAAAAACCTAAAAATTCTTACAAAATGAAAGCATTGATTGTGCAAGAATGGACTGCTATCAGTCAGGATTTGGTCCAGAAGTTGATTGAGAGCATGCCAGGGAGAATTGCAGAGGTCCTGAAGAAGAAGGGTCAACACTGCAAATATTGACTTGCTGCATTAACTAATTCTAACTGTCAATATAAGCTTTTGTTACTCATATGTTTGCAATTATATTTCTGTCTGTGATAAAAACATCTGTCAAAACACACATAAAAACTAGAGGGCAGCAGATCATGTGAAAATATAATATTTGTGTCATTCTCAAAACTTTTGGCCATGACTGTATATGTGAATGTGTCAAAAAAACAATTTGTGATCAAACGTTGCTCTTGCTCTATGTTGTGTCTCTTGAATATGTAATAAAACATGTTAATCTTTGAAAAGCACTGAATGAAATCTTCTGCAGAGGCATATTTCTTTGTACTGTGTGTGGGGTATTGGTGAATCCCTGATCCACAAATGAATGGACGTTTCCATGGATGGTGCAAGGCAATGTACATGCATATGGAGTTTCCTGCATTTTGTTCAATGGGAAATGTAGAAATCTGGAAAAATGTAGTAAACTCTCCAGAGTGCCATCCACATAATAAATCATAAATATATGATTACTGGGGGACCCACTTTGGGACCCCACTGATCATAAGAACAAGTGTCCTGAGTCCCTATTCTTCTTCATTGCGAACCGAATTGATTGGATTAGCATGGTCAGGATTGAGAAGATCAGCATTGCGGCTGACACTGGCCTCCAAGCATTGGGTTTCAAATACACTCCTCAACATTGAAATTACAACACCAAGAAGGAAATAATGTTGAATTATGTAAATCATAGGATAGATATGCATGTTATTCAAAAATATTTCAATTTATTCGTATTGAGTATGAGCACCACATGCACAAATGCATGCACGCCTTGGTATGCTTTCAATGTGGATATTAAAGATGATATGAGGAATGTTCTGCCACACTGAATGCATTTGGGCTGAAAATCATTAAAATCCACTGCTGGCAGCTCACTTTGCTATTGCTTACTAATGAAGTCCCAGATGTATTTGATGCGAAACAAATCCAGAGACGCTGCAGGCCATGGCAGTTCGTTTAGATCATGCAGATTGCTCATGTACCATAAGCAACGTGGTCCAGTGTTGTGGTGTTACAATGTGGCTCATGGGACACTTTGGAGAAATGGCCATACCACCAAATCAATGGTTCAGTGGTTAGCACTGTAGACTTTCTGAGGTGCTTGGTTTAAACCACACCAAGGACAGCATGTACTCCTTGTGTTTGCATGGGTTTCATTTGGATACTCTGTTTTTTTTTTCCGTACTGATAATGCATTTAGATTGTGAACCCCAATAGGGACAGTGATGATAATGTCTGTAAAGTGCTGTGAAGTCAATGACATAATATAAGCAAATAAAATAAATATGGAAGTGAGTAAAATAAATACATAAGCGAATAAAATAAATATGGAAGTGAGTAAAATAAATATATAAGAGAATAAAATAAACAATGTAACACCAAGATGTTAGTGTACCTGGAATGAAGACTAGGTGGGTCCGTCTAATTTACATTATGCCATTCCACCCCATAATCCCAGGAGAAGGACAAGTGTGACATTCCCTCACAAAGGTCTGATTACGGAGCTGCATACGTGGTCTCCAGACCAATCTTTGGCTATTATTGTGTCCAATACAAAAGCAAGACTCTTTGCTGAAACGCTGCCATTGCTTCATTCCAGCCTCTGGTCTCCATGAAGAAGTCTGCATGTTTGATCATCACACCGATTTTAGTCCTGGGATTATGGTGTGGGGTAGCTTAATGTATGGTGGCCGAATCCTTCTAGTCTTCATTGCATGTACACTAACACTAACGGCATTACATTGATTTGTCAGCAGAAACAATGGTAAGGCCATTTTTTCAAAAGTGTCCTCACCCAACCATTAACGTCAGGCATGTAAATGTGTGAATTTCTACACATGTCGCTCATACTGCATGCTCAAAAATCAATGTATTGAAAAATTTGTGTACATTTTTCTTTCATTGGCATATTGTCACGCTGTGACAAGGGACTGTGGATACCTACTTGATCCCTAGAACTAGGGGCACCCTAGGCTATCCCTGTCTCCCATATTACCCTGGATGGTGGAGACGCTGGGGTCTCGTACCTTGCTATGCTCCTATCTTAACCCTTATCTGTTCCATCCCCAACAAAGGGAGATGTGAGCCCAAAGTGTATTGGAAAACACTGAACAGACAGACAGGGGGTTAACAGATAGACAGATAAAAGAAAACTATAATCAAACAAATGCAATCATAAAATAACAGAGTGGGAAACCGGGAAGAATAGGAGGCACAAACAAAATGGGAGAGGATAAGGATAAACGTACAAACCATCTCCACCCAGCAATCTCATTAAAAACTCTCCAACTGTCTATACCAAACACCCTCTTCTTCAACTCTAAACCAGGAAGTAGAGCCACTACCTCTGGAAACTCCCAAGTGCCAGTGGTGATCATATAAATCAGAGGGTAGTGGCCAACAAAAAACAGACAAATCAGACAATTCAGGATGGAGAGCTACAGGAGATCAACTGAACTGCAATGTTTAATAGGATGTTTAATAGGATGGTGAAGCAGTTCTAATTAGTGCAGCAGTTTGTGTAACCAGACGCCATAATTTTCTGGTCCCTCTCTGTCACGTTATCCCTGTGACACATATCACTAACATTTCTATTGATCTTGTGATTTCCAGAATTCCAAACTTTTCCTTCTTGGTGTTGAAAATTTCAATATTGAGGAATGTATAACCAAGGACTTGAAGTTTGTTTGTTTTTTCGGTATTTATGTGAGTTCCGCCTAGTACTCATGTTTCCCTCCACAAGCCTAAGGCATACTGACAGCACCCCTATCCCATGGATCATTAGCACTTCCTTAGTCTCTTTTATCTCTCAAATACATGTATTGTATTTTAAAAAACGAATGTAGTTCTTGTTTGCTCTTAGCCCTCTAATTTTTTTTCTGCATTTGGTGAAATCCTTCAAAAAAGTTTAAGAATAAAAAATTACACTTTGTTATAATTTTTCCCTATAAAAAAGTTGCATAGTGTGTCCTTCCAGAAGAGAGTTGGTGCAAAAATTCAGTTTGGCGCCCCTTGTATGCACACCTTAAGGTTTGAGTAGTGGTCATGTGAATGCTCATATGTAGAGATGGGTGAACCTGAACAGTAAAGTTCGGCATTTATACCTCCAATCTCAGTTGAGCGCTCACGCTGTCATTTGACAGCATGGGAACCGTGGCTCTCTGACCGGCGGGGATGATTTCACAGCCGATCAGAAGTGGTGTTTGCCGCGCTGTCATGTACAGTGAATGGGGTCCGGGTTCAGGTTCGCGTCCGGGTATTGTTCTGGTTCCCGAACCCGAACTTTTTGTAACTTTTCGGCCGAACCTACCGGACCCGAACATCAAGGTGTCCGCCCATCTCTACCCATATGCAATTTGAAAACTTACCTACTTACAGTTGTGATGGAAATATAGATATATTTCAAATAGAACTCACTTGCATATATACTCATAGCTAATACAGTGGGTTCGGAAAGTATTCAGACCCCTTTAAATTTTTCACTCTTTGATTGCAAACATTTGGCAAATGCAAAAAAGTTAATTTATTTCTCATTAATGTACATTCTGCACCCCATCTTTACTGAAAAAAAAACAAATGTAGAATTTTTTGCAAATTTATTAAAAGAGAAAAACTGAAATATCACATGGTCATAAGTATTCAAACCCTTTGCTCAGTATTGAGTAGAAACACCCTTTTGATCTAATACAGCCATGAGTATTCTTGGGAATTATGCAACAAGTTTTTTGTTCCTGGATTTGGGGATCCTCTGCCATTCTTCCTTGCAGATCCTCTCCAGTTCTGATAGGTTGGATGGTAAACATTGGTGAACAGCCATTTTCAGGTCTCTCCAGAGATGCTCAATTGGGTTTAGGTCAGGGCTTTGACTGGGCCAGTCAAGAATGGTCACAGAGTTGTTCTGAAGCCACTCCTTTGTTATTTTAGCTGTGTGCTTAGGGTCATTGTCTTGTTGGAAAGTGAACCTTCGGCCAAGTCTGAGGTCCAGAGCACTCTGGAAGAGGTTTTCATCCAAGATATCTCTGTACTTGGCCGTATTCATGTTTATTTCAATTGCAACCAGTCATCCTGTCCCTGCAGCTGAAAAATCCCCCCAAAGCTTGATGCTGCCACCACCATGTTTCACTGTTTGGATTGTATTGGGCAGGTGATGAGCAGTGCCTGTTTTTTTCCACACATACTGCTTAGAATTATCATCAAAAAGTTCTATCTTCATCTCATCAGACCAGAGAATTTTATTTCCCATAGTCTGGGAGTCCTTCATGTGTTTTTTTTAGTAAACTCTATGTGGGATTTCATATGTCTTGCACTGTGGAGAGGCTTCCATCGGGCCACTCTGCCATAAAGGCCCAACTTGTTATGTTTTCGGTAGCTGAGGAGGACAGGAACAACAGCAGGGCAGCCGAACACCTGAGATGTTAGTAACTGATGGGTTGCAGATTCCTAAACTAACGACACAACTAGAGGTAGCCGTGGAGCGTTCCTACGTTGATCCTAGACGCCTCGTCACAGCCTGAGAGATAACTACACCTAAAGGCAGAAAGATGAAAGCTATCTGCCCCGGAGCAGATCCCCAAAGAAAATAGGAAGCCCCCAAACATATAATGGCGGTTAGTCAAGATGAAAATACAAACATAGGCAGAAAATAGACTGAGCAAACGCTGGGGCCACAAGCTGACTAAATAGGATAGGACAGGAGAGATTACTTTCTGCAACCCAGAAAACCCTACAAAAATCCCACAATTCTGATTACAAAAAATACTGAGATCACACGATCTCGCCTCCCACTAAATCAGATCTCAGTGTGAACAAAAACCAAGCTGCAGCCGCTGAAAAAACAGGAAAAAGCAAATGATCAAAAAACAGTGGCTGCAGAAAAACTGTGAGGAGCTCAGGCCCCAGGAGGGGACCTGGCTGACCTCCACAAAAGTGCAGAAAACAATGCAAAAAGCAAGCACAAAAAGAAAAGCAAAAAATATCTTATCTGAAAGCAGGAGACGCAGGCAGGACTCCAGCAAACTTCCAAATGAACCAGGAACCTCAATTGAGACAAGAACAATTGATCACCGGCAACCATCATGAGAGGGAACCTCCCTTATATCAGACCAGTCCGTGATTCCAGATTGCCACTACTCGCTGAAAGGTTCAGTACTGTCTGTAACCACCAGAGGGAGCCTCTGCTCAGAAACCATCTCTAGCACATTCACAACACCGACTGGAGGAGGGCTGCAGTGATAGTTGACTTGTGGAACTTTCTACCATCTCCCTACTGCATCTGTTGAGCTCAGCCACAGTCATCTTGGGGTTCTTCTTTACCTCTCTCACCAAGGCTCTTCTCCCACGATTGCTCAGATTAGCTAGATGGCTAGGTCTAAGAAGACTTCTGGTGGTCCCAAACTTCTTCCATTTCAGGATTATGGAGGCCACTGTGGTTAGGAATCTTGAGTACTGCAGAAATCCTTTTGTAACCTTGGCCAGACATGTCCCTTGCCACAATTCTGTCTCTGAGCTCCTTGGCTGTTCCTTTGACCTCATGATTCTCATTTAGTCTGACATGCACTGTGAGCTGTGAGGTCTTATATAGACAGGTGTGTGCCTTTACAAATCAAGTCCTATCAGTTTAATTAAACACAGCTGGACTCCAATGAAGGAGTAGAACCATCTCAAGGAGGATCACAAGGAAATGGACAGCATGTGACGTAAATATGAGTGTCTGAGCAAAGAGTCTGAATACTTATGACCATGTGATGTTTGAGGTTTTTATTCTTTAATAAATTTGGAAACATTTCTACATTTCTGATTTTTATCAGTCAAGATTGGGTGCAGAGTGTACATTAATGAGAGAAAAAAAATAACTTTTTTGAATTTACCAAATGGCTGCAATGAAGCAGAGTGAAAAATTTAAAGGGGTCTGAATACTTTCCGAACCCACTGTATATACACTATAATCAATTGCTTAAAATGGCTGCCACAAACCAGACAGACTGTTCAGTACTTTCCAGGCAAAAAAAGAGGAACGACACCAGATGTGCTGAGTACAATTCTCAATTTTTGTCCTTGTTGCAGAAAAAGGCGACAGTTACACTTTAGTTGCTTAATCAGCATTTATATATATGCCTTGATCACAATATTCCATATATCTCTTGATAACCAATAACGTTGAAGCTCAACAAATATGGTAATTAACTAATCACCCCTTTTTTTATACAAAACTATAAAACATGTATGTACTAAAATAAAGTAATCTGTATTTGATGGAATGTTATTCTGTCACCACAGTGTACAGTGTCATTCTTGAGCGCTCAAAATATTTAGCCTAATTTGGGAGCGGCCGTAGCACACACAGGGATAGATTTATCCTAACCAAATTTCCTTCACACAGTCACGTGATGATTAGCTTTTTCTTCCTGATTATCTCAATGTTCAGTCAAGAACTGTAGCCTCTACTTAATTGAGAGAAGCAGGAAGAGAAGCTAGTTTGCATCAGGGCCAGCGTTAAGGTCAGACAGAACAGGCAGCTGCCTAGGGCCCCGCTCCTCCAGGGGCCCTGAGCCAGTGGCGTATTGCTAATAGCGGCACACCACGCAGATGTTATGGGGCCTGAAAGAGGGGCACGGCACCACCCCCTGCATCGCGTATTCAACTTATCGTCATCATAGATGCCGATACAGTTGAAATCAGTGATGGAGGACATAAGACGACGCTCCCTCTCCCATCACTCCTCCTCTGCTTGTGACTCAGCGGGCACGCTATGACTTGACTTCATTGTGTGCCACACTGTGCCAGCAGTGGAGCTGATGAGACTGGAATAGAGCCTGGAGCAGAGCAGAGAATGAGGAGAGGTAAGTAGTGTGTGTCTGCATTAATGTGTGTATTATACTGTGTGTGTGCATAATAGTGTGTAGGGGGCTGCATTATACTCTGTGGGGGGCTGCATTATCCTGTGTGTTTGTGTGGGGGCTGCATTATACTGTGTGTGTCTGCGTGGCTGCATTATACCGTGTTTGGAGGGGCTGCCCTATACTGTGTGTGTTTGTGGGGAGGCTGAATTATACTGTGTGTATGTGTGTGGCTGCATTATACTTTGGGGGGCTACATTATTCTCTGAGGGGGCTGCATTATACTGTGTCTGTGTGGGGCTGCATTATTCTCTGAGGGGGCTGCATTATACTGTGAGTGGGGCTGCATTATTCTCTGAGGGGGCTGCATTATACTGTGCCTGTGTGGGGTTGCAATATACTGTGTGTGGGGCTGCATTGTACTTTGAGGGGGCTGCATTATACTGTGTGTGTGGGGCTGCAGTATACTCTATCAGGGACCATGTGGAGTGCATTATATTATGTGTACTATATGGGACCTGCAATATACTGTATCGAGGACTATCTGTCCCCATCATTCTTCCTCAGCCAGTGTATAGAAACTTGGGAACAAGCATTGAATGACTTCAATATTGTTGATCATGCTCATTTAACTGCCTGAACTCAGCCCATGTAAATACAACCCAAATGTTTCTGTGTGATGGAGCAATATGTGAGAATTTGGGGCCACACTTTAAACTTTTGCCCAGGGCCCTACTTTGTCTAAATCTGACCCTGGTTGGCATGTGACTGTAAGTATGCAAACATATAAGAGTTCATGTGATGACAGGAATACAGCAACACAAGTACCATCAGTACATTGAGTTTAAGTGCACACGTTCAGGATTATTTGCGTTTTTTTTCGCGGGAAAAAACGCGTCAAAAACGCATGAATTAAGCATCCTATCATTTAGAATGAATTCCGCAATTTTTGTGCACATGGTGCGTTTTTTTCAGAGAAAAAAACGCATCGCGGAAAATCTAGCAACATGTCCATTAATTTTGCGGATTTCTAGCGTTTTTCCCGCTATATTATTGACCTAGAAAGTTCAGGAAAAAATCGCGGTAAATGCGTCAAATCCGCGCAAAAAAAACGCACCAAAAATGCGCAAAAACCGCACGTTTTTGCCGCGAAAAAAGTCCGGTTTTGCTCAGGAATATTCTGCAAACATTCCTGAACGTGTGCACTTAGCCTAAAACGTCACCAGAACCACTATCAGTACAGAAATACAGCATATGTATACATCACCAGAAGCACGATCAGTTAATGAATACATCACCATTAGCAATGTTAGCACAGGAATACATCACTAGATGCATCATCAGTACAGGTGTACAGCACCAGAACCACCATCAGTACCGGAATACATCGTCAGAAGCACCATCTATAAATGAATCCATCAACAGAGTAATTCATGAATATAGCACCAGAATTACCATCAGTACATGAAAACAGCACCAGAACCATATTCAGTATAGGAATACATCACTAGAACCACCATGAGTACATGAATACTTTGCCAAGCTTAGTAAAGTGATCAATTGCAATGTCAGGTCATCCCCATATACAATTATATAATTGCCACACTATCCGCCCTTATTAGTTATAACCACCACATCGTCTGACCTTTTTGGCTATTACTACTACAATGTCCACTCTTATTATCTATAACAACCACAATGTCTACTCTGTTGCCATTATTTAACTAATAATAAAATAAATCAGTTGTCATTCATATTTGCCACTGCTCTATTCAGTGTATATGGGAAGGATTATTATAGCAGAGCACTAATTAATTAAGTGCAAAAACAAGCACTCAAAACACTGAGTTCCAGTAATGTGAAAGACAAAAAACGAATAAAAAGAATGAATAAAAGCGATAAGTGAAAAAACAATTTTAGCTACTTAATGAGTATAAACGCTAGAATTTTAATGGACATTATTATTATTAATATTTCAGTTAAATGTTCCTTTTTTATATTATTTTTACTGTTTAATAAATGATAACAATTAACACTACTTTATTACATAGCATATTTTCTAAAAAAAAAAAATGCAAGAAACTGAAAACAAAACTTTTCATTTTATTTTCTGAAACATGTGAAGGATTTTTCCATAATAAACTTGTATCTCAATAAAAAAGGCTTGTACAAATATAGAATAACAAAGTATGCCGTTATTCACCATCCACCCTCCGCCATCGCTTTGGTCTGTGTTTATTGGCTGTGGCTGCAGCAGTAATGTCAGATCTACAGCGCACGTTATCACTCTGACCAAACATTGAGTTCAGCAGTTTGTGCCTGCACTGGATCTGGGGAGGGTGAGTAACAGCTGAAATTGTTATTTCATGACTTTTCAAGTTAATCCCCAGAATCAATTCATCTCTTATCCATAGGATGGGATATAAGTTACTGATCTCTGGGTCCTACAAACTATTCTCTGTCACTTCCAATGCTGGTATGAATGACAGAGGTCAGTACTGAGGCAGATACTAACAGCCAATGAGTGTGCAGTGGGTGGGGAGAGGGCGGAACCGGTCACTTAGGCAGAGGGTGGCGCTAGCTCTGGCTGTAAGCTTATAAAAAAAGCACAGGGTGCTGCCTGGTCTGGAAGAGGAGCATGTAAGCAAAATGGGTGCAGAAAATGAAGTGAAATTCAGGAGAAAGTAAAGGTAGAAACCAAAAACAAAATTTACAGGGGTGTTGTTTATTACAATACGGCACAGATTAGCTTAAAAAAAAAAAATGGATTTCGGAGTCGAAACAACCTCCTCAAGCCCAATACGCTTCAGATAGCTGTTGGCTAAACGACTCCCCCACACACAGGAGCGCTCATTCTTCTGAGTGCGCCTGTGTTTTCTGAGAGAATATCAGGCAGTGGCATTGGACTGTCGTCTGAACCCGTCGATATCGGTGGATTTGGCAGATGTTAGTATAATATATATGACTTCCTTTCCAGCCTCTCTCTGGAGGACCTCTCCCCTCAATGTACATGGCTTCCTTTCAAGTCTCTCTCTGGAGGACTAGCCTCTTCAATGTACATGGCTTCCTTTCAAGCCTTTTTCTGGAGGACTTCTTCCCTCAATGTATATGGCTTCCTTTCAAGTCTCTGTCTGGAGGACTTGTCTCCTCAATGTACTTGGCTTCCTTTCAAGCCTCTCTCTGAAGGACCTGTCCCCTCAATGTACATGGCTTCCTTTCAAGTTTCTGTCTGGAGGACTTGTCTCCTCAATGTACATGGCTTCCTTTCAGGCCTCTCTCTGAAGGACCTGTCCCTTCAATGTATTACATGTAGGCCATGCATTTGTATATAATGCTATATTTCCTTTTACCATGTGCTGTACTAGAAATCTATAGAAAATGTAGTTTTACCTGGAATCAATAACCGATTGTGGAAGTGGTATAAAGAATGTATGGAGAGACTGTCATTGTGAGACCACCCTTTTATACCACCTGCTTCTGGAGAGTAAAATCCATTTTTTTTTTCGTTATCATCAGGGAACATTATGGTATATGTGCCATCATGTTATAGTACCCGGCATTAATTTATGTGTAACCCTAAATTTCATTATTATAAAGGAAGATCAGAAAGAGAGACTTCCAACTATTTATCTCACCAGCATAATTGCGGCTTACACTGCAAGCAGCAGGGACAGATTTATCATCTGTGCATTGCAGTTTTGACTAAGAAAGTCATAATCTTTCCTGTTGCAAATGGACATCCTGCTGGGCCGCTCTGAATCATTGGCAGCATCAATTAAACAAGCTGAACCCTCATAAATATTAATAAGGAAAATCACGATGCATCCATCTTATTAATATGGATACAATATCCTTTGATTATTACTGTATGAAAAAGCTTGTTTATGATTTGAGAACGATGCAGCAAAGTCACAACTAAACGACAGCACATAAAAGCAACTCATTTATTAGGCACATTGCTTTCATCCAATACATCCAGAGTTTTATAATGGGGCTGTCCCTCACCATTGCTCATGCAAGGCCTCCTGCTTCAGCATAACATTTCCATAACATCTGCACATTGTCAATCTCAAGGCTACAAAATGCACTAATATCTAAGACAATAGTGTCAGCAGGGTTCTATGGCAATTCTGGTATAGACATTAAAATTCAGCTGTATTATGGCCATCTGATCTGGCCTAATGCAAATATTGCTGTTGTCTATCCAGGTGGTGGGTATCATTTCATATGTCTAGTGGAGTTTCACTATAGCTACCGTCTTATTTCTGAACCATCATACAATATCCATTTGTCTGCACTACACTATCAGATATTACTACTTTTCCACCACAACATATAATAAAGTGGTTGTCCGATCATCTAATATTGATGAGCCATAGCCATAGTATAGATCATCAATATGAGTCCGATGGGGGTCTGACACCCGGCACCCCTACTGATCAGTTTTTATTAGCTACTGCGCAGCTCTAGGCTGCAGCCCCTTCACATTGATCAGCTCCTTTTAATGCTTAGATCAGGTTGCTAATAACAGCTGATCACTGGGGATGCCGTGGGTCGGACCCACACCAATCTGAAATTGATGATCTATAATAAGTGTAGCTCATAAATATTAGAAGCTTGGACGAAAACTTTAAAATGTGTAATGGTGAGAAAGTAGTAATATGTGGTGGCGTATTCATCAGTGTTAAATGCCTTGTCAACACTTTAAATCCCCTTTATTTCTGACTGACCTGACATCCTCAGTTCTCACATTCATAATGAGTTTCTGTGCTCATGTGGTTGATATACTTGCATGAAAACCAAAGTGTAACTGTATAGTGTGCAGAACTAGCAATCACATCCAGACCATGGAGCCTAGGAGCCCAAACGCCCTAATGACATTAAAAATACCAGTATTATACTGTAAGTAGAACATTTTTGGCGTGAGCTCTTGTGTATACAATGGGTGAAATTCACCAAGCAAATATATTTCTAATGCTGCTATTGATATTAAATTCTCACCAGATGTCAGTAACAACCCATCCATTCCACACAGGCACAGAAATCACAGCATAGATGTCCATAAATTGTTATGTGTAATAATGAGAAATGACACGGAAAAGAATTGAACATACTTAATGAAACTGAAGTAATACTTCATACAAAAGCCTTTGTTGGTAATGACAGCTTCAAGATGCCTCCTGTACGGAGAAACTAGTCACATGCATTGCTCAGATGTGATTATGGCGCATTCGTCCATAAAAACACATTTCAAGTTATGAAGGTTCTGTGGGCACCTTCTATGAACTCTGAGCTTTTGTTCCTTCCATAAATTTTCTATTGGCTTCAGGTCAGGTGATTGGATGGGCAATTCTAGCAGCTTTATTTTATCTCTGAAACTAATTGAGATGACAAAAGACTGACTGGCACTTCCAAGCTAGTGTAAACAGGTGAATACTAGGAGCAGCCATCTCCATATACAGTAAACAAAAAAAGTTGCACTCTGTAGTGCTAAAGCATGTAGACATAGAATATATGAAATATGAATAGCAATACTGCTTCTGAATGCCAGGAAAAAACTGAGACACTTAGCACATAATTTTGCCAATTCAAGCATGCCCAGCAGCCAACGACAAGGCAGTCTCAGATCTGCTGGGTCCTACGTGTCTAGTGTGAATACCTCTCTAAGACTGAAGTCTGAATTTCTGGGTAGATGTGAATACCTCTCTTCAAAGCCTGAATTTATGAGTAGGTATGATCCTTTTGCAATAAAAATCCACCACATGTTGGAGGGCGGAGTGCTCGGTCAGAGAGCTAAAATAGAAATGACAAAAGACTGACTGGCACTTCCAAGCTAGTGTAAACAGGTGAATACTAGGAGCAGCCATCTCCATCTACTATATAATGACAAATAAATTCTGTCACACACTTCCGGAGCTTGTGTCGCTTACACAATGCACCGCGATCGGAAGTACGCCGACCGCCATATTGGAATACCCAAGTTCTGGGTATTCCGATATGGCAGCCGGGATTCAAATCCCCCGCCAAG